>VNJU01002554.1:0-156106 GCA_008042675.1 Drosophila seguyi | reverse complement strand
GTTCTTTTCGAGGGATTTTTTTGAAGTTGTAATGGTAAAAAGAGTGTGTTGTCTTCCAATCCACAAATAACATTTTGGTGATTATTTGTTCATAAAGGTAGTGTTTTTTACACAGGGACTACTATATGTTTGTTGAAATTATGCCAATTTAGTCGTGGGATTATGGGTAATCTTGATCCAGACTTATTGAGTTAGATGGATTAATGTACATTATGCACAAAATAAGTAAGGTAAATATGCACGCATATTACAAAAAGCTGTTTCAACGTTTACGTACAAAACCATACCTCACTAAGAAACAATAGATTAATGCAAAAACATTTGAGAACAGAAGGCAGTAAGTAATAATAAACAAAGGATCCTGAAGTCAAGACAAAAGGTTAGTCTTAAAAAATAAAGACTTTTACATATTTCCTTAGTCAAACTTAAAAAATGTTGCAAACCAAAACAATTAACATAAGTTTTTTTGTAAAAAAAAATAAAAGCCAATAATTAAACAACAGAATAATTAATATCTAAAATTCATATAATAAGTAATTTTTGAAATGCTGGCTATTTTCTAAGGAACCCTACCTATGTTTTTAAAAAAATTCACACTCTAAGAAGCATTGAGGGATATGGGTTGAACGCATACAATTCAGAAACCCTGCCTAATTTTTATGTATTAATGTATTTTTACCAGACGTTTTTATAGATTATACCGGATTTTTTGCCATGTTGGGTATTTTTTTAGAAACCCTACCTATGAATTTAAAAGAATTCACACTCTAAGAAGCATTGAAGGATAGGGTTTGAACGCAGGCACTTCAGAAACCCTGCTTAATTTTGTATGGAGTTTTACCAGAAGATTTTATGGAATTGTACCTGAATTTTGCCATGTCGGCTATATTTTAAGAAACCCTACCTATTTATTTAAAAAAATGCACACTCTAAGAAGCATTGAGGGATATGGGTTGAACGCATACACTTCAGAAACCCTGCCTAATTTTTTTATAGATTTTTACGCAGATGATTTTATTGAATTATACCGGAATTTGGCCATGTCGGCTATATTTAAGAAACCCTACCTATTTATTTAAAAGAATTCACTGCTTAATTTTTTTATGGATTTTTTCCAGATGATTTTATTGAATTATACCGTAATTTTGCCATTTTGACTATTTTTTAAGAAACCCTGCCTAATTATTTAAAAGAATTGACACTCTAAGAAGCATTGAGGGATATGGGTTGAACGCATACACTTCAGAAACCCTGCCTAATTTTTTATAGATTTTTTTGCAGATGATTTTATTGAATTATACCTGTATTTTGCCATGTCGGCTATATTTTAAGAACCCCTACCTATTTATTTAAAGGAATTCATACTCTAAGAAGCATTGAGGGATATGGGTTGAACGCATAACCTTCAGAAACCCTGCCTTATTTTTATGTATTAATGTATTTTTACCAGACGTTTTTATAGATTATACCGGATTTTTTGCCATGTTGGGTATTTTTTTAGAAACCCTACCTATTTATTTGAAAGAATTCACACTCTAAGAAGCATTGATGGATAGGGGTTGAACGCAGACACTTCAGAAACCCTGCCTAATTTTGTATGGATTTTTACCAGAAGATTTTTTTTATTATACCGGAATTTTGCCATGTCGGCTATATTTCAAGAAACACTACCTATTTATTCAAAATATTTACTTCTTTTGACGGAATTTAACCAAAAGTTTTTATTAAATTATACCGGAACGATATTATTTTCGATACATTCAGAAACCCCGCCTTATTTAGTTTAGGGATTTTTACCAGAAGTTTTTATGAAATTATACTGTAAATTTGAACGATAATATTTGGAGTACACTGGAAGAAACCCGTGTACTTATTTATGTGTTGTACTGGAAGTATTTCGTCTAAAGGGCTTTAGTTTGAATTTTTAGATGCTAGTTGTGCATAATTAATATTATTTAATAATTAAGGTTAGGTTCATAGTCAAAGCATTTGGAGCATAACACTTAATGCTTTTAACGACGTGAAATTATCTATTTTTTTAGATGATTGTATTTATATTGTTTTACTTAATCCGGAAAACTATAAACACAGTACAAATGATTTGTGCAGAACACATTTAAGCAAACTATAAAGTTTGAACATGTGTTTTCATTTTTAATGTTGGTAAATTTATATTTAGAGGAATAAAGTCCCAATACTATATGTATGTATAGTACATGTTGTTGATATATTTATAAAAACATTATATGTTGGGGAACTATATATTTGCTAATTGTAAATTAAGACACAGTCGGCTTATAAGTTGTATAGCAGTCCAATTTTTTGTTGATGTATTGTTTTGCAGGATTTAATGGGTTCAGTCGTGATCCGATATGTGAAGAATATATGATTTGATTACTCCTGTAATCGAAAGTATTCGATGTACTTTTAATGTATTGAATATTAATTACAAAAAATGTAAAAAGCTTTTGTATTCTGTGATTGGAATGGGTGTGTTGACGTTATTCCTTCAATTTTAAAAACGTAAACATAAATCATACTTTTCAGCGGTAAAGGTTTATTCTCTTCGGATGGAGTTTGGTATATATAAATGCAATAGCGACACCAGAAACTCATAATAGTCTTAATGATGCAATTTCAATAATATCCAGTATCGGTGAATCCTTTACTTAGTTGTTGTTGATATCTCATAGTAGCTTTTATGCATATTGTGGAGTATGTTTCATGTTTGTTTTTGATATAATGCGGTGTCCTTCCAGTCTGAAGACAAGTAAAACATGATTTTCATGGGGTTGAATATATTTTAAAATAAGTTTTTCCAAATATGCAAGCTTTGATAATGTGTAAGGATAGCCCTTTTTTATACATCGATGGGATTATATAAAGATACTTCTTGACACAATATTACAATGTATCTTTTGGTTCTTTTCGAGGGATTTTTTTGAAGTTGTAACGGTAATAATAGTGCCTTATCAGTAATCTTACAAATGTGTTATCTTCAGATCTACATATAATTGTTTGGTGATTATTTGTTCATAAAGGTAGGGGTTTCAACATCGGGACTACTAAATGTTTGTAGAAATTATGTCATTATTATGGGTAACCGTGATCCAGACTTGTTGAGTTAGATGGATTGATGCACAGGATGCACAAATTACATAAGTAATGTAAAGATGCTCGCATATTTTTAAAAGCTATTTTAACGTTTATAGGCAAAACCATACCTCACTACGTCACAATAGATTAAAAGCGAAAACATTTAAAGACCGACGTCAGTAAGTAATCGAAGATATATTAAATAAACCAAGGACATGGGAAGTCAAGACAAACGGTTAGTCTTAAAAAATAAGAATATTATTTTCTTTGTCAAACTTAAAAGTTTTGCAAAGGTAAATAATTAATATATACTTTTTTGCAAAAAGATTTAATAACAGCCAATAAATAAAGAACAGAATAATAAATTGGTCAAATTCATATAAGTAGTCCTACCGTATAGTACTCTACCTATTTAGTTGTACATAACTTGACCTCCAAAAAGCCGAATTTTAATGAAATATTACCGGAAACCTGCCATGTCGGCTATTTTTTTTTAAATAAGTTACACTCCAAGAAGCATTGAGGGATATGGGTTAATACACCTTAGAAACCCTGCTAAATTTATGATAAGAATTTTTACCAGAAGTTTTTATTGAATGATACCGGAAATTTACCATATATAGGTAGACGATAAAATTTCAGATATTAAAAAAAGGCTCCCTAGAATATATAAATGATTTTTATCAGAAGTTTTATATTTATAATACCGAAATTGTGTAAATCTGGGAATTATATTATAAATATTATCTCCACTAACCATTGAGGGATATAGGTTGAACTATAATGTTTGGGATACATATAAAAAATCTTTCCTAAGTCATTTTATGAAGGATTATCACCATTAATTTTTATTGAATGATACGGAAATTTCGCCAAGCTGGCTATGATTTATTAAACCCTCTATATAAATAACCTTCTTTAGTGTTTTCCCATTTTGCTTCTTTTTATTATAAATATTATCATTACATTGCCACGAATGAGATAATTTATTCAGCGTATTTATTTAAAACATTATTAACGTAATGCCATGAAGAAAAACATTGTTACCAACTCCTACCTATTTATTTTTAATAATACCAATGATATGCCATATGTTTGTACCAATTCCAACCTATTTATTATAAATATTACCATTATATCCCTACCTATTTATTGTAAATATTACCAATACAATTCCACGAAGGCAAAGATTTTTACCAATCCCTACCTATTTATTGTTAATATCACCAATAGAATGCCACAATGGCTAACATTTTTATAGCTTTTACCAATGCCTACCTATTTATTATAAATATTACCATTATATCCTTATTTATTGTAAATTATACCAATAAAGTGCCACGAAGGCTAACATGTTTACCAATCCCTACCTATTTTTTGTTTATATTACCAAGTCTTTTTGTACCAATGCATATCTATATATTATAAATATTACCAATACAATGCCACGAAGGCTAACAGTTTTACCAAACCCTACCAAAATTTTTTAAAGTTTTTGCATATTTATTATAAATATTACCATTATATCCCTACCTATTTATTGTAAATATTACTAATATAATGCCACGAAGGCAACGATTTTTACCAATCCCTACCTATTTATTGTAAATATTACCAATACAATGCCACGAAGGCAACGATTTTTACCAATCCCTACCTATTTATTGTTAATACCACCAATAAAATGCCACAAAGGCTAACACTTTTATAGTTTTTACCAATGCCTACCTATTTATTATAAATATTACCATTATATCCCTACCTCTTTATTGTAAATATTATCAATACAATGCCACGAAGGCTAACATTTTTATAGTTTTTGCCAATGCCTACCTATTTATTATAAATACGATCATTATATCCCTACCTCTTTATTGTAAATATTTGCCACGAAGGCAAAGATTTTTACCAATCCCTACCTATTTATTGTTAATATCAACAATAAAATGCCACAAAGGCTACCACTTTTATAGTTTTTACCAATGCCTACCTATTTATTAGAAACAATACCATTTTATCCCTACCTATTTATTGTAAATATTACCAATACAATGCCACGAAGGCTAAAATTTTTATCAATCCCTACCTCTTTATTGTAAATATCACCAATAAAATGCCACAAAGGCTAACATTTTTATAGTTTTTACCAATGCCTACCTAATTATTATAATTATTACCATTATATCCCTACCTATTAATTGTAAATATTACCAATACAATATCCTTATTTATTGTAAATTATACCAATAAAGTGCCACGAAGGCTAACAGTTTTACCAATCCCTACCTATTGTTTGTTTATATTACCAATAATTTGTATAGTTTTTACCTATTTAGTATAAATATTACCATTATACCCTTACCTATTTATTTTAAATGTTATCAATACATTGTAACGAAGAGCAACATTATAACGAATCCCTACCTATTTAACGACCTACTTACTTCTTCCCGAATTCTTTCCGTCTTCTTCTTTAATGTTATCAATATGATATGATTTGATTTAAAATTTAATGTTAAACACGCCATGAATACATGTATTTTACCTTTGTTTAAATTATTTATTTATATATGTATCATAGTTATCCTTAACAGTATAGTGTTATAATTTTAAAGTAATGAATAATAATAGTATTATTACTTGCTTTCTAAAGGTGATACTGGAGTGATACCTGTTATATTAGTAAATATTAAAAATAAATTTCAGAAGTTCGGGATTACCTGTCGGGATATTAGGGGGGATAATGTAGAGGATCATATTTGATAATTGATTGTATGATTAATATTTAGTAATTGCTTTTTTTATATATTTTGTGTATGCAAATAGGAACTTGGCCCGCAAGAGTATCTTTGTGTCCTAAAAATGTGAAAATAGAAATATACGTACTTGTAAGCTTAACTTTCTTATATAGTCTTTCGGATACAAACTTTTAGCGTTTAACAGAGATCAGTGGCCCTTCCTTTTCATGTAGACACTTGGTCAGATTTTTCGGTTTGGATTGAGAACATCGGAGCACTGTGCTGGTAAATCGCAGATTTTTTCGCTTGGTCAGATTATAACCCTTCCTTCATGAGATTATTGTGGGAACGCTACATAAGAGTATGTTGATCTAACTGAAATCGGATCTGAGCTTGAAATAAAAAAATGTCTCGACCAAAAGTTTCGAAATTTATTGTTGGAATCTTAGAATTTTTTATTCACTTTTTTCTGTGGCTTTCTTTTTCCATTAAGGAGTGCTCTTTTCGTTTTCTTTTTTTTCCATTTTTGATTTGTTTCGACAAGCAATTAAGTATACATCGGTACAAGTAATTCTTATTTGGAGAAGTGTACAAAAACAAAAAAATTTGAACAGTATCTGGTATATAAGAACATATGTAAGTGACACATTGTTGGTAAAAAAAATGTCTTCCGGTTTGAGTTTACAACAGAATATATAAGAATGCAGGAACAAAATGTATATTTACAACCAACTGATTTGGCATTCGAGACGCTGGTTCGATTCCTAATCCATAGACGATGTGTCATTGAACAGATTCAATACGCCAATACTGCCAAGCTCAACCGATCGATCGCTGTTGGAACAGAGTTATATGTATGCCTGTCTGCCCGTTTTGGTACTTGTTCGATGATGATAGTAAGCAACAGAAGGCCGTTTTGTAGGGCTCACCCTTAGTGGAGCAGAAGAGAAGTCGATACACCGGTGTTCCTATAATACAATCAATCTCAGACTGAATGGCGAGCACCCCGGGCTGGCTGGTCCGCGACCTCGAGACCCCAGATATCTCTGTCCCGGTCACAGTCGCAGACGCAGCCCTCGCCCAAACGCAGCAGCACTGGGGTAACTGGGCGGAGTGCATTTTCAGCACCCATATGCCGCCCCAGGCTGGCGCAGGGTGTCGTGTTTTCACGTTCGCGTATCAACTTTCAACGCCCAACTATAAAGTTTAGAGAAAGAAATACATATTGCTGGTTAAGTGATGTGGCAGAGTTGCATATAGAGATGGTTACAAATAAGATTAACGCTAGGTAAATGGTTAAGTCGACTACAAACTAGTGCCTAAAAGAAGCGAAAGAAACGACATGAAGAAAGACGTCAAGCTGGAAAGTTTTCCATCGAGAAAATGGGAGGGGGAACTGAGGGAAAGGCAGGCGATACTGTTTACGCCACAGCGAGTTTTTGCGCAGCTGCCATTGTCATACACATATTATACGTATGTAGAAATCTACGTCAATTACATTACCATACATACATACATATGTATATATGCAATGAGGGTCTGAATACTTTAAGGTGTGTATACCCGAGTGGGAGCGAGATGGAACTACATGTAACGATTACCCGGGGCGTATGAGCAATACGCTATATATAGAGCAGCCAGTAGGAGGCCTCTCAATCCGGGGGTTGAAGAACAAAGAGGGAATCGAGAACTTTCGACTCGGAATGAAATGGGGAAGTATTCCTCGTTACGCAACGTGGCGAAATCGCTGAAACTTTTAGCGAAAAAGGTAACCTACGGATAAGGTTCGAAGCACGTTTTTTCCGTAGATTTCTTCTTGTGGTTTATAAAACTACATCTTATGCTTAGGTTGTGCTTACGAATAGAAACAAGAACACGCTGGATTCACTGCTGTGTGTGTGTACCTGGCTTCCTCCTATCCCATTTTTAACCAATCCGCTGGTCAGGGCCACCGCCATTCGACTCTGAGAGTGTAGTCCTGGGGGGATATCCTGGATCTGCCTCAGACTGTCTAGATAGGGATCACTTTCTAGCCGAAATCGAGCGAAAATCTGCCTCTCCAACTGCCTGCCGCACTTTGAAATTCCCCGATGCGATGATGACTAATCCGCAACGTTTCCAGGGGCTCTGGTTTCTTTGTTTCCAACTCGAGAGCAAATATTGCCCAACGCTGAGTAATACTACGTGGGCCCCTCCGTCATTTGATAGCAAAACTGCTCTACAGCTGCTCCTTCACTTGGATTTTTACACTTTTCCATTTTTTTTTTTTGCAATTATCAAGTAATACTGCTTGCTAGCCAGCAAGTGTGAAAATTTCTTTGTACTGTAGTTGAGACTAATTTTTTTCTGAAACACTATGACTGCACTTGAACACTTTATTTTTGAGAGTGCCGTTCTCTGGCCTCGACGCCTCTATTTATACCCGACGTGCTCGCTTCGGGAACCATCTGCCAGTCTGTCGTGGATTAAATTATGCATTGAGGGTGAGTGAGTAGGTAGGCACTACTGTATCTTTCGGATACGTGACTCGACCGGCCTGCTTTCTCGCACGTTCTCATGGCAATGGAGGGTGACACTATGCTACAAAACTACCCTTAAACTGAATAACCGGAAATTTCTCTACCTATATTTAGCGGAGTCTACAAGAGGGTTCGAGGTTTTAGTGAGATATCCTGTATGACATATACATATATTATATGACAGGCATAATTTCGTGTTTCTATAAAAATGTTTTGTTAGAGAAAAAATTTATTCCGCAAATAGTTTACGGGTTACACTGAGGTTATGGCATTTTTGACGCCATAAGGTATATTTAAAGATTTTTAATCAGCATCACCAGGCTAGTACTTGTAGTTGAATTAATGAATAAATCTAATAAATAAATCTAATTATACTATAATATATATAAGATACAATTTTATGTTGATCCGTGAAATTTGGAAATTTCCAGACCGAGAGGGCGGATTGTTCGAGAAAGAGACAACGTTAATGCCTATTCACAGAGTTGCCACCGAGCTGTCAATTATTGTAAAGAAGGCTTGTTATATTTTGGTAAATAAAGGCACACAAATATGGATTAACAAAAAAAAAAAAAAAAACTTGAAAAAGTAAATAGTTATTAATAAAAACATTAAACAAACTGTATTTTGTAATTTTATTGTTTTCCGTAAAATAAATGTAAAATAGTCAAGTAAGAAAGAAGTACCAAATTCAAACACGTTTCGTAAATGAACAAATGGCGCTGCATTCGATTTGTTGTCAAAGACATGACATTTACGAGTAGAGAATGAACTTGACAAGTAAACAAATTGTAGGAAGTACATTTTCTCGTCTAACTCGAAAATTATAAAATACGATTGAAAAAATTCGAAAGTATGAAATAAACTCACAATAAATAGTCAAGTCACTTCAACAATAATTTAAGTTCAATGTTTGCTAACTATGAACTATGCAAATATAAATAAATAAATATAATATATACATACATATAAATAAATGTGAAATATGAACTAATAAATTTATTTGCATTTACTTCATACATTTAATTTTAAGCAAACACTGGAGAGAATGACAGGCTTAAAACTTTTTAATGAGGATTCAATGTTTAAAAAATGTCAAAAACCTTACTTCTCTAACTAATTATAATTTATTATTTTCCCATAGCCTGAAAATAATATGGATTACACGTGCATTGAGGACGCTTCGCGGAATTCCAAAGTCTGCCAGAGTAGCATCTGCCAGCCATATATTCCCATGCCTGCCCTAATCCGGTTTACAATGCTCCTCTACCTACTTGCTGTTTGCAACCCTCCCTCCTTATGTTTCCCATCGCTCAGTTTGTGAATGGTACCCGAAACTGACCCCGAATCGGCGCAGTGTACGCTGGCGAGTGCCCAAATGTTTGTGAGTGCTGAACCAAACACAAGGTTTTTGAACCTTTGGCCGCTGACTGAGCAGGAAAGCCAGCTGTTGCAAACGCACGCGCATCCTGCGCTCAATCGACCCTCGGGGTGGGTTGATGGGTTGAACCCTCACTGAAAGAGGGCGAGAGAGGAGAAAATGAGTGAGTAAGTGAGTAAGTTCCTGGACATCCTTGAGCAACAGGGCTCAACTACGAGCCACCGTGAATAAATGCTAACGAGCCGAGCTGCAAACTTGAAAACTGCCGTTAAACTTCAAACAAAAAGTATGCAAACTTTTGATTATTGTTTCGGACGACAGAGTTTTAATTGTCGACCCAGCTTAACCAAGACTTGGGCAAGTTGATGTCCGTCCATGGAGCGGAAGAAGCGCCATTCTCCGCCGAGGAAGCGCCCCAATAAAACTAAGTTGCAACGGAGCAATTGGCAGGAAGAGGCTGCACATAAACATAAACAAACAGCCAGGCGAAAGCAATTGACACAACCAACAATGGCGGCCAGCATAATGGAGGCAACACGGAAATTGCGTATACGCCGTGTGCCCCTATTGTTGCTCTCTATGCTCTGCTTTGTTTCCTGCGACAGGCACGCGACGACCGACGACGAACAATGGGCCATCCCATCGACAGCCGAAAACGGAAGCTGGCAAATGGCATAATAAACGTATTTATGAAAGGGGCCCGAAATGAGCATATGATGTATCCTGCTGCCCATGGTCTGGCCGAGCGAGGCCGGCGAGTCAAGTGCGGTGAGTGTGTGTTTTGGACGCAGCCTCCCACACGGTTGCCCTGACATTTCAACGATCCAACCTTGGATATTGCCAAATGTGGTCCTTCAGTTTTAAGCCTACAAAGTTGTGCGCTAAGCCTGCGAGAAGCCACCGAAAAGGACGGGCAACGGGCAACGGGCAACGGGAACGGCAGCGGTAGCAGGGAGCGGTAGCAGGGAGCGGTAGCAGGGAGCGGCATTAACATATATGTAGGAGAGCTCTGTCATTGCATCTGAGGGCCGTTGGTTCAGCGCTCACGGAGTACATACATAGGCGACAAGGACGACCGAGCGAGCGCCCGATTCCGAGTGCCAGTCCGAGTGGGTGGGCGCCGTCGCCTCCCACTCTCCGTTTGAGCCGAAAAGCAAGAACCGAGACCCGAAGTGGCGGCGGCAATGGCCACTGAAGGCGGGCGCGGTTTGGCAACAGGGACCTACATTCGGTCGTATCCCGCCAGTCGGCTCTTATCGGCTCGCTTTGGCCTGAAAAGCGAGCTGCCGCGGTGTCAGTGCCTGCAGTCCTCATTCAGACGCGAATCCGTTGACAACGCGGTCGCCCCAGGGGCGGATGACTCTAATATCCATTCCAGCGGATCGGCGACCCACAACATCGCATCACGGAAACGACCACGCGTACTGCTCTTCTAACCTTTCGAATGTTTCGTTGATTTATCCGGGGGCGTGTTTGTGTTTTTGTGCTCGCCCGTGTTGCTTTTGGTGTACCTGTCGCAGTGGGAGCGAAACCCACAGTCCTGGAAGTTCCCAGTTTCCAGAAGGAGTTGCATCTGGCTCGCAGTTTTCAGCGCTGACAGTTTAATTGGTTTTCCCATTGGCTGATTTGTTAGCCAAGGACCTGGTGTGAACACTGGTCTTACGCCCCATTGGACCTAAGGGCCAAGTCTAAGGATTATTGGCGTTGGCGTTTTCCTGCGAGATGGCCAGCAGGCTGGGCAGTAAGCTCAATTAGGTTCCAAGCACTTTCACGCTCCAAGAAAGGCCCAAAGGAGCGCCAGCTGCGGAACTACACGGAGAGATATGATAATAAAAATCTTGGCAGTAAAGTTGTAAAATGGCACGACCTCTGAATTAAATTTTTTGTGGGAATATTCCGTAATTAATATTTATATTTGGATACTAATTATTTAGATAATATGGCAAGGTTTTCTGGTGAATCAAAGCGTTGAGAAACTGAGACTTAAGCCAGAATAATTGAATTCTAAACATAATATATATATTTTATTTAACAGAATCTCCTCTTGATATTTCAAATACTGAAAACTCCATTAAAATGCGATTCAAGAGATCTGTACACCTGTTACAAGGGAGAGGTCCTACTCTTCATATTATTTTAAATCTGGGATAATCCCTCCCAGGATTGCCAAGATATATTAAGCTTTTTCGTGCCGTGTTTTGGACAGTTTGAATTGTGTGTGCCAAGGGGTCCTTAGTCGCCAGTTTGTCTGATGTAGACACTCCCATGGAGGAGCCGCACAAAAGAATGTCGCGCTGGCTTCGGGGCTTCGGTTTGTTAGCAATTGTTTCAATGCTTACTGGCAATTTTTCGGCACTCAATCGAAGAGCTGCGTGCGCTTGGCAGTTGTGCTTAATGGAATTTTTATGCGCTGCTATTGAGTTGCTCAATTGCTCGTTTTTCTCGATGTTTGTTCGACTTCTTCGATTTATTCTTGCTTTGGTTTTTTGCTTTTGAGGTCAAAGTGCACGCTGGCTTTTCAATTGTGCCAAAACCAGCTGCCAAACAATGGGAGAAACGGCATTAAAATTAATTAGCGACGCGCATGTGTTGGAACTGCGGCTGTGACCATGTCCCTGAGCCAGGCTCTCAGCTCTGCGTTCTCCCTTCCCCGTTTTACCATTTATCCAGGCAGCCAGCATTTGGCCTTATCTGAAATATGCACAAGAGGCCTTGGGCCGCCGACTTTTTCGTAATGCCAGCCAAGGCAACGTCAACCAACTGACGAACGACAGCCCGAGCCATTTCATTCCGCATTCGGCAACAAACTGTTGTAGGTGATTTTCAGAAAAAAAGAAAAACACAAGCCCAAGAAGAAAAAAAACCTTGGGAAAAAAAACGAGTTTCGAGAAAATTGCAATTGTTGTGCAACTCCCGGGTTCACATACAACCACAAACACAAGCCCCCGGATTACATGGCGGTGGGCGTGTGCGTTAATTAAAAATTGTTCTCTAATCCAAAAGCCACGGAACTTCCTGCATATCCTACAACAACGCCAACGAAATAATGCCAAGCGACGATGCCATTTTTATAGACCTTTTCTAAGCAGCAGCCGAGCAAGCAATCGAGAGAGAGATACGAATCAAGGGGATAGCGATTCCCAGGCGCCACTAAAAGTGTCACCCGCCTAATCGAGACGCCGGATGATGGCTGCCAGCGGGCGGATTCGCAAGCGCAAGCATAAAAGCCACACAAGTGGCGACACTCCGGCAGCGGCAGCCACAATAGAAACGCCACCAACACCCAGCACGACAACAGAAGCTAGATTGGCCAGCAGAGCGACAATGGCGCCGCCAGCCAGGCCCTGGCCCATGGCGGACGAGGAGGCGACGGCGGAAGAGAGCGGATCCCTCGGAGCCGGGGACTATAATAATTTCACGCATAATTTCGTCGATTTGCAGAACCTCTTGAATTTCAACGAATTACTGGGGAGCAGCCCCAACGGCACCTCCATCCCCCCCGGCAGCAGCAGCAGCTCCTCGAGCGCATCGAGTACCATCAAGTTGAATAACGGCGCTATTATGGACACTCTGCTGGGCACGGTCCTGACCACGGCAACGGCCACGGTGGCACCGGCGGCTAGTTCGCTGATAGCTTCACTGGCGGCGGCCACCACGACAGCATCGGCGGGAGTCAGATCTCTGGCCATCGCCGATGCCACCTCATCCACCTACTACGCCAACTTGCTGAGCATGTCGCCGGCCACCACGAGCTTGATCTCGGCGGCGGCGGCCACCAAGTCCTACAACGAGAGCACCCTCCGATGGGAGCAGCTGGACGGAAGCGTGGACTTCGGATTCGATTCCCTGTACCGCCACTCGCTGGCCATGTCCATTGTGTACTGTGTGGCCTACATCGTCGTGTTCCTGGTGGGCCTCATCGGGAACAGCTTCGTGATTGCGGTGGTCCTGCGGGCGCCTCGCATGCGGACGGTGACGAACTACTTCATCGTGAATCTGGTGGGTGTGGCCACTAAATCTTTCAGATGAACCCCATTAATTTGAAATAAAATTTCCATTTTCGCCATCCCACGACGCCAGGCCATTGCGGACATCCTAGTCATTGTCTTCTGCCTGCCAGCCACTCTGATAGGCAACATCTTTGTGCGTAAGTAGCTCTTTAATTCCGTAAGACGACGAGATTTATTTGCCACTGGGGGAGACATTAGGGAGCCTGCTTGAATTTCTCTTGTTTTTTCTGTTGCCTCTGCATATTAGCCCGATTTATGTCCTGCAATTAATCGCCGCTTAGCTAAAGCCCCCAACAGGCGAACGGCACTCCCAAAATTTGTTGCTTCTGCGTGTTTACGCTGCGTATGCGTAATTTCCGAGAGAGACAAATGAACGCAAATGTAATGGACTCGCCATTAGACCTAATGCCGGCATGAATATTCTGGTTAAAAGTGCTCAGCTTCTGGCTATCATCGGTAGTGCAGAACAATTGGTGAGGCTGCTGGTGCATTTTTATACCTGGCTATATCAGTCAAGCCGTACTTATTCCTTGGCGGACACATTCCGTATCTCTGAACTGCAGTTTATACGGGCGACTCTTTGGGTGGGTTTTTAGTGCCTACATAAACCAGATATAATAATGGAGCACTTGCTCCCCAGCCTTTAGAGTGGCCTGCAAAATGTCAAGTTTAAGCGTGAAATTTTACGAGCATTCTGACATGTACGGAGAACCATAAATACAGACAAGTGGTGGAAAAGAACCTAATTAGTAGAATTGAGTTGATAGTATATGGCGTACTATAAAGATACCCACAATATACTCTTCTAAATACACATTTGTATATGTAATAATATGTATACAAATAATTTGCCTACCAAATATAGCCTTCAAATAATCAACATAAATATTACAGATATTCAGTCTTCCATTCAACCCCAAAACCTACAAAAAACCTTTCAAATCTTCCTGGCCACCAAGAAAGATGTTCGCACTCAATTAAATTAATTTAAAGGCTAAACCCAAGACCTTCTTGGTACTGACAATCCGCCAGGGCACAAGGTACAAGTGTCTATTTAATTAAAGGCCAATTGCAAATCCCAGCGACGACCCACAAACGACCCGATAAACGAGGCTTCGCATAATTGTATGCTTTAATTTAAATAAATTTTCCTGACATGCCCATCCATCCATTCATCTATGTATCTGTCTGTCCTTGTCTGCCGCCCAATTGGTCCTCCGTTCGCTCTCCCTTTCCCCGGATCCCTTGCTCCTTGAGACTTTGTGGGCTGTCATCCAAATTGATAGTCGCAGAGCTGGCCGAGAAGGTGGAGTGCCGGAGTGGCGAACGTCTATGCAAATCGCCGTCGACATGGAAAAATGATCGAAATCCTTGGGAAATCAAATTCCAATTGCGGAGCACGACATGGTAAATTCGTCCCCACCATTGCAATTTGCCACCAGCGGCTACCCCACAAGCTTCATACAATGTTGCTCGTAGGCTAGCAGGTTGTGTGCCAAGTGTTGCCAATTAAGTGGCTCTGCCCTGTGAGAACTCTCTCTTTGCTTTAGTTTTTTGTTGTGCCTGAGATGCACTGTGAAAAATATACAAATAAGCTGTGAGCCATTTATTAAAATAAAAAGAACTCATCAAAATATTTTAGTCGAGCCTCAGCATCCAGTACGTATTTTGTAAGCACAATTGTGGCTTGTGAAGGAGCATAGAATGAGACAAGTATATATTCCTATAGTTTTGAATATTAATCTATTTAAATAATTAAATATTAATAAATATATTATATATTTATTTATTTTTATATATATATGTATATATTTTTTAATTTTTAAACACTTGTAAGTTCTTTATAAAATGTAGTTTATTGTTCTGTAGTTATGGCGCCGGATTGAAATTTTATTTTATTTCTTTCAAAATTGCAAAACCTTGTAACCTATGATTAATTAATATCAACAACAATGCATGATTCAAAATTATATCCTCTTAATAATAAATTGCACACATCAAACTTATTAAAAAAATCCCTAAAAACATTACAATACATATTAAAATCTTAAGATATTCGAATCTAACTTCAAAGTAATTACAAAATGATTCTGAATTCTCGACTCATTTCCCCGTGTACCTGGGCACCAAGACACGGCACTGCACTCAGTGCCATCCCGCCCTAAAAGCCTCCCAAAACCCCAGGGGGTTGGGTGGCAAAGGGAGGTATAGTAAACGAAGTCAGCCGAGGGAAAATGGCAGGGAACGAATGAAGCGAGTGGCAAAAAAGTGAATGAGTTTACCTCTGGCTGCATTGTGTGTGTCCTGTGTCCGTGTCCGTGTCACTGCGCACTCTCTCTGCTGTCTCTCGCGACGGCTCTCACTCTCTTTGTACTCTTCGGTTCGAGTGCTTGTGAGTGTGTGTTGGTGCATTTGTTGCTGTTTTTCGGGGTGGCCTAAAGGATCATCGACACAAAACTGACCTAATTTCACAAATTCGAGCTAGGCGCAGGGTTGGCGCTGCCACGGGGCCCGACAGCGCTTAGTGGGTCACAGGGGGTGGTGCTGTGTCGAGTACTGGGCGATGGGTGCTCGTTGGGGAGCGGAGCCACCTCACGACTCGGCTGCTCCACGCTGGCATGTCTTGAGTAGGGCTCAGCTGCTGAGGCCTAAGCGAAAACGCCAGTCACAACAAATTGCAGCCCTTTCGGTGGCATTGGAAGGTATGTATTTGGGCTTGGGGGCGGTGGGGGTCATAGGATCAAACCCTTCAACCCTCAACCCCACTCACATTCCAATTCGCTTTCGACAAGCTGCTGAAGTTTAAATCGAAAGCAGCGAGTTTACACCGACAGAGGATGAAATAGCTCATTTACAGAAAACATTTTCGGAAATATAGGAACGGAAAATACTAAAAGAGTTTACCTTAAAAATTAAACTTGATGAATAATGGCCCTTAAAGTTGTGAGATTAAACAAAAATAAATAAGAGTTATCCATAAATATATATTTTATAATATAGGATAAAAGTTATACCAAAAAAGTATGCTGTAAAATATATTCCATTTAGTATATTAGTATTTATTTCCCACAAATTTATAAGACAGAAAATTTTAAATTATTTTATAAAAAGAATACAAATCCTACAGAAATTTACGTACTAATTCTATATAAAGCTTTTTAATATTTCATACCTAGATTCGTTTTAAGTTTTTTATAAATATAAGGTCCAAGAAAATTGTAAGAAAAGATAGATAGCCAGTGTATTTTCGTATTCAATTGAATATTGACTTTTTCAACTCCCCTTTGTTAGATATTTTTCAATATGTGTAGAACTAGATGGTAGTTGGAATATTTGGCATACTTGCACATCAAACATGCCGCATTGGTGTCTGATAGTTTTCACAATGCACCGCCCACGAATCAAATAGCTAAAGGATGGCTGGTCGACATGTTTTACCATCAGACTGAATTTTATGAAATCAAATTTGAGCCGCCAATGGCGACGTCGCCGTCTCAGTTGCAGTCGCCGTTGGCAGCTACGCTCACGGTGGCCATCGCCGCTGGCAGCGCCATTATCTAAGCACACCTTCAAGCCTCAGAATTGCAATGGAAGGTTGTTTGCATTCAAGGCTCTTTGCGGCTGGATGAATTGACCTAAATATTTCGCTTGGCAAACCTAATAGTCAGGGTTATACCCACACACATTCCACACGACGCGAGTGTGTGTGTGTCCGTGTGTGTGTGACGGGGAAGGGGGCACCTGTATATTGGGTTGGGCCTGCACTGTTGCTGGGGATTGGGGGTGGAATGTGGCTCCGGCTCTGGCCCTTATTTATGTGTGTGCTTCGAAATCCAATAAAATGCGAAATGAATTGATTTCCCAGCAACGATGCCGCCTTGAGACGAAGGATATCCTTGCCTGTCCTGGCCCAGCCATTGATTGTCCCAAATGGCGCTTTATGGCCATTGTTGTGCCATGTTATCAATGCGAAATCGTTATCATTACGACCCCTCTGTCGCAGGATCCGCTTCACGGTTGTTGCTTCCAGTGTTCCGCTCTTGATTTGCCAATCTGTAGGTCACGTTGCCAGTTTGTTCATTAAAAGGGCCGCGTGATTTGTGCCGGGCGAACGCGGCGTATGCGTAACGCCGCACCGCCCTCCCCTGCCGTTGATGAAGTCATTTTTCAGCACTCTCTGCTCGCCGATTGTATTTTAATTCAGTCGCTACGTGCCGTCGGCAAATGGCAACCGACCTCCTACCTCTCCCAGCCACAGTAGTCGCTACAGCATCAGCATCCCGCAGCAGCAATCCCATATCTCACCTCCAGGACCACCCTGGTTTCGATTCGCATTGCTAGGCGAACCAACTGTGGTATTCAATTTGCGCCGCCGAGCTGCCGCATCGAAGTCGCCGCAGGACGTGACGCTGTTGCTATAATCATAACAATAACGCATTTGTCTGAAGTGTTATGTCCTTGCCATGGCCACTCCCAGCCCACTCCCACACCATTCGAGCCCACGGATTTGTTACGCCTGATTATTTCATTAACTTTACGACCCAGTTCTGTGCATGACAATGCGGCACCCGAAACAAATTTTCATTGCCCAGAATAATCCAATCCACTTTGCCTATACACAGGAAATAACATCGATTTCAAATTGGTTAAATATGACTTTTTGAAGAGTTCAAAGATGCTCAACTAAGGTATTGTGGGAGATCACCGTGTGGGCAATTGGAATTCATAGTACAATATTCTATTTAGATTCCGTTTTGTTTAACTCGCTCGATATTAAAATAAACAAAATATCCCCTTTTAAATTCACACTAAGTCCTCTTATTGGGTTCACAGGACTCGAGTTGTTTGCAAAGCAACCCTTCATTTTCCTCCGTGCGCCAAGAGGTAAACAAAAGTTCGCACAGAAATTCCAAGAGGACAAAAATAAAAGGCTTAGGGCTCACTTGACATTTTGTTGGGGCTTGCGGTACTTGGTGGTAACCACACCAATACCCACAATCGAAGGCTGTCGATAAGCTCGAATATCGATTGGTATTATCTCCTGTAGTTGATCAATATTGAGCACAGGCTTACGCTTATAAATGACGGCGTCTGTTTGCCATATGTTGCCATGTCAAAACACACTCCAAGTCAGATCAAACACTCATCCCTCTCACCTTGACGCTGGGCTGTCGGTTCAAGAAGCTGTATGTTTGTCAAGCAAACACAGGGGCGACTTGGCTTGGCTCCACCTCAGGCCACGAATTGGTAAAGCCACAAAAAGAGTCTCAGGGTCGCTCCGACACGCCAGTCAATTAGGGCTATTTCGGATACTTCAATTATGTTTGTACAACACGTCATAAAAGTTGAGAGGTTTATTCATTAATTATGGTTTGCTTTTTTTATGTATTTCTGAGAACCTAATTTAGGTTTTCACAGTTTGGGAATTGTATCTAAAAATAACCAAACATAAAGGACTAAGTTAAGTGTTGTAATTGACCTTGTACCCTTAAAGGTTACTAAACTTATTGAATTAAAGGTTAATTATTGAGATATTTCTGCCAAATTATATTGAGGAAAAGAAGAGGCATGCGATTGATGTCGAAATTTTATGAAACTAAATTTCTTCTTTAAATTACTACGGACACCTTTAAAGTTTTAAAATAATAAATAACCAGTTAGATTTTATTAGCATTTAATTTATGGTTTCTTTTTATCTTGACCTGTTAGTAATATTTTCCGTCTAAAACATAATTAAAATTCTAATGCTACTATCTGCTTATTATTTTTATAATTCAATGCTCTACTGAAACTATAAGGTATACAATTAGTATAATATATATAATTTCTTCGCTTTCACTACAAATTTTATTGGTTTCCCAAAGGGGTATTTTAGGCTTGCAACTGTTTAAACTATTTATCTTGCTCGCTCTCTTCAGTTTGCCACCATTGTTTGTCTGGGTATTATCAAAAAGCCACTTCACTTCGTTGAGCTTAGCATAATATTGTAGAAAGTGGGTTCAGATACTTGACTGTGCTGAGTGCACTGGTGCAGACTTTAATCCCGAACAAACAGGGCGAGTCACGTTTGGTGGTCGGAATAGAATTGCATACCCAATTAGATAGTTTATTTACCAGAGGATGTCCAAACAAAGGTCTATTTTTGAAGAGTTCACTATGTACAGTGGATGCTAATTCGCCAGGCTGCCAGTGATGAAGCGTTTCACAACCAAATTTGAATTTAAATTTGTTTTTAACCAACTTTTGAAGTACTCATATGCATAAAGTTAGCCACGAGCGCCTGAACGCCCTTCGTCCTCGACAGCCAGATATAACTCAAAGTTCACCCATATCAGCTTAATATCAAGTGAGTAGCCAAATACACTCGCATTAATGGCTTCGGATCCAGTCTGATGCACTTGCAGGTCTGCCCAAAAGCCATTTCAAATCGAATGGAATAAAACCGAAGAACCCATTCGGGATGCGGCGCTGTCTCCGCGCGTTTGCTTGGTCCTGTGCACACACAGTTGATTGTTTGTCTGTTCCGTCTGAGGATGTCCTGCCCACACATGATCCTGGGCCAGAACCTGTGCCAAAGAGTTCACCGGCACTGAGCGCAAATAATATTTATATTTTTATGTGCCAAATCATATTAAAGTTAGCTTTTATTGGTCTGCCTCGCCGGCGAACTGTGCGTATGCATAATAAAATGCGACAACACATCGAGATAAGACAGGCGAACGAGACAGGAAATTAGAATCTCCGGACCGGCAGCAGGAGGCGTCTCCTCCCGACGATCATTGAACTCCTGGAGCTTCCCTGCTCCGGCTCCTGCGCCGCTAATGACGTGTGGGCGGTACTTGTTTAATTGCCATTCGATATGTCATGCCCCCGGCTCTGTTCGGCGGCTGTCATCAACCTTGGCGAAGTTCGCACCCGGCCCCGGCCCCGCCCCCATGTGTGTTTTATAACCTTTTGTGTCTGAGTGAGTTATTCCTTTTAGCATAAAATTCATAACGCACAACTATGCGGCAAGTGCGGCCCGTGTCTTCCATCAAATGGAATAAAAGGAATACAAATTAACTTAGGCAGGACTGCGGTCGGTCCTGGTCTGGGCAAACAATGCTGCGAACCCAACCGCCGGCATGCCTGCCCGGTGGCTGCCTCCTCGCAATCTGAGACTTGTCACCAAATTATGAATGATATGCAGCACATAAATCTCAGTCAGCAAACAGCGGCGGAGACGTGGGCGGCGGCGACGGCGATGACAAGAAGCATTGAACGTTAACCGGGATCCAGCACAACTCGAACCCAACTGGCCGTGACCAAGACAACAACTGCAGGGGGAAAATTCCAAAAAATATTAGGTCACTGAAAAAAAATCAGATTGCTAAACTGTATAGGAGTAGAAAGGAGTGGAAATTAATAAAAGTTATCCTATCTAACGATGCAAGAATCGAAGCTAAATCTATGTTTTTCAATTGTTATAAGCTAGGTTTCTACCGGGAAATTTTTAAATCCTAAAATTAGTCGAAGCTTTCGATTTTTTGGCTTTTAATCTATGAACATCGATGTTGCTTTTCTAGGATCTTTTTTTTTAATAAGGATTTAGAAAAACTATTAAGTTCATTTGAATAAAAGGGTACGCAAAGAAGTTCCAATTTTTTTAGAAAACCTAATTTGAAAAATAAATTTCCTCTGGTAATTAATCCCATAATATTTACCATACAACATATTCTCTAAGAGTACTCCCCTTTTGCCCCAGTGTACGACCAGGACAATGTGACCGAAAGTTACTCAGCATAATTTTTGCATTGTTTATGACCAATATTTACCCATTTCTCTCTCCCATTTACACGTTTCCCCCCATCTCCCTGCCCGACTCGCAGCCTGGATGCTGGGATGGCTGATGTGCAAGTTCGTACCCTACATACAGGGTGTCTCCGTGGCAGCCTCGGTTTACAGCCTAATTGCCGTCTCCCTGGACAGGTGAGTTAAAAACACTAGCACCAAATACGTGTCTATGAACTTTTATTGTGGGATCAGTTTTCGGGGGTCGTGGGAGGGGGTCGGGCTGGGACTGGGTTGGGGACTGGGATTGGGATTAGGGTCGGTGGCTGCTGCCGCTAATGATGCACAACCACAGCGGGATGGGCGTGATGCACTGGAATCAAAGGCACCACTGGCTTGACGGCATGCACCGCGACGACGGGCTTGTGGACAATGGGGGTGATGACCTTGACGGCTGCCGGATGATGCACAACGTGGCTGCTCGGAAGAAGAAAGACAGAGAGAGAGAGAGAAAGAGCGGGGTAAGTGGTGATAAGGAGATTGAAAATGAATGGCCTTACGAGTGCACCGAGTGGGCGCCATGATGGATGATGGGCGTGTGCACCACCGCGGGGTGCGCCACGACGGGAGCCACGGCCACTACTCCGGGATAGGCATACGCCTGGGCGGCGGCGATGGCGACGAGCACGAACAGCTGCGGCGGATCAGAGTTCACGGATTAGCTTCATTAGTGGGATTAACTGTGGAGCAGCATGTGGCTGCCACACAAAGTAACAAATTATATTTTACTCGACAAGCAGAGGGATTAGATATATGCAAATTAACATTTTTAATAATTTATATTTATAGTTTAAGCATTGAAAGTGGTTTTCCGGATCAAATACGGTTTGAATATTTTCATAGAATTTTTTTAACAGCACTTTAATGCAATGTTATTCTCTGATTCACTGTACTCACAACTTTGAACATTTTGTTGGCGGAGGTTTGTTTTGGCGGGATAACTGAAGTAGGAGCTAGGCTAAAGACTTCTAATTGTCAACTGTTGACAGACCCAGCTTCGAGTGCCGCTTTTATAGGAGACAGATCGAATCGGTCGATCCGAAAGTAAGCGCCGCTCAATGCAAGCAGCTGCTGGGAAAACTGGTCGCCAGACCGAGCAGGCAGTAGGAGAGCCAGTGGAGCAGGCGTCTCAAGATCAAGTTCATCGTATATTCTACGGTTTGCCTTGTCCGTATTAGGAGCTGCATATACTCAGTTTCGTGTTTATCGCACTTTTTGTGCATTTTCAATTGGCATAGAATGTTGTTTGGCGATTCGCCTTGTCACAGTGATACCGATTCCGACCCCATTGATGAATCAAAGTGTCGGCCCTGCGCTTCCTGCAGCATAAAAGTATCAAGAACGAGGATTGCTTTGTCACCATAAAGTCGCCAATGTCGCGTCCAACTGATTTATCAAGTGATACTGAAGCGTTTTGACGAGGGCCAGTCATAACCCCAAGGACAATAAGAGACTCCAAGTGCCTGTCGCTTTATGTGCGCACTTTCATTTATATCAATTTCTAGCCTGTATCAGCAGGGGAGGAGTCATATCCACAGGCTCTGCTTCTCTGCCACTGTCATTTTTCAGCCAGCGGGGACAAAGGCAAACACACCAGCATAGTACATCAATTCATCGTTTGGTCACCCACAGACCGGCATGACAGAGCCCGCCCACGCCTAATTCCATCCGAGAGCAACTCCTAGTCCAGATCTAAGTCCGAGTCAGTGTCCATTGATGTCTGCTTATCCAGTTGCTTCGCCAACATCCTCTGTTGCTTTATGTTTTTACGAGTCCTCGTAAACTGAATCGAAGTTTAAGATTTATTGTCTGTAACACGAACTTAAATCTCTTCTCTCGGACTTAAGAGCTGATGGGTGGACCACAGCGGCTACGGATGCTGGGGGCTAAGGCGCTTCTGACTTAGCTTATCACTCGATTTTACTTATGGCAATGCCATTTAATTATATTGCTATATATGTATGTATTTAATCATAAAATCCATATATCAGCGTACTCGCACATAAACATATAAACATAGTTGTGGCTTTATGGCCACCGCATTGAGGTTTTTGTGTCTTCGCCTGGTGTGCTTTGGCAAATGTCAACAGTGCGTATGGGTAACCGCAGACGGAACTGAAATAAGCGCCATAAAACAGTGCCGGATTCAGAGGGCGGGCGTGGCAGAAGGCGGTATATATGGCATGGCCAATTATTAAATTTTCCGCTCCTTGCTAAGCTGTAATGTGGGAATATGAATGCACTAAAATGTGTAAACTACGTTTTTTGTCAGTCTGGGATATAAAAAACTTTACCGTCATGGGGGGAGTACTTTTACGTGGGAAGGTTTCTAATATACATATTTTTTCTATAAATCTGCCAACGTCATGGCTTTGATCCTTGCATTGTCATTGTGTTGAGATTTGCTAATGTGGTACTCAGCAAATTTAATTTACTCAGCAAATACTGATATTCTATTTTAAATAATGTAAACTCCATTTGCTTTTATTTTGATATAATATTGATATTTTATTTTTAACAATTTAATCTAGTTTTGCTGTCATTTTCTATAATGTCTTTTGGTGAATTCTAAACAAACAAAACTAAATTACGAAAGCCATGTTTTCAGCTCTATGTTTCTTATCCCACAGCTTCTAAAATTACCTATCATTGATTCCCCATCAAGCTGAAATAAATTCACTTAAGAGCTGAGTGTACATTTTCATCGACTTTATTTCAATATAAGAGACACTAAGATGTCGGATTTACATTTTAGCGACTGCATTGTCTCTACCGAAAAACTCAATTAGGATTTCGCCTGATTTATGGTCTAGGCAAATCGCATGGACAAATTATGTTAATGCAATTGGTTTGCTCTCCTCCATAAATAAACGTTATGACAATTTGATATTGGCTTTCGGACAGCTTTGTTTTAGCCCATTCCCCGTGCTGTCCTAAGACAACTAGGGTCTCGGCCCCCACTTTGTTTGGCTGGCTATTTTTAGGTTGGAGTCGGAGAACCAGGATTCTGGGAGTAGGGGATGCCCTCTAATGGAATTACCGCTGTGTTATCTGCAAAATGTTTTGGCGGACAGACGCCAATGCGAACGCCGCCGCCGCCGCCGTCGTCGACGACCCAAGTCCAAAAATACGAGCACAATGCACGTAATTACATGGTTTTCGACCAGGAGCAGCCGAACCCAGACTCCTCCCTTTTCGGCCAGGACAAGTCTTGTCTATGACCATTGAGCGGGCGCCACAATGAGCCGGCTGCACTAAGCTAAATGAAAAATGCTGAACTCGTTGATGGCCCCATACCGACTACTACTCGTCTCGGTACCTCTCACAGCTCTTATTCAAATTACAATTCATTATGGCGAGCAGAGTAAAAAATGACAGCCACGCTCCCATGGCGCACATTTTTAGAGTGAGTTCAATAGACGAGATTGGAAAGCGAACACTCAGCAGAAAAAGGCTTAAGGATGGCGGCATCCTGCGTGTGCGAATTAATCAGCGGAGATATTTGCATGCCAAGAGCTGTGAGCTCCCTGAAACGGTGTCGTCATCGTCGCCTCGGCACGACAGCTTGATGATTGCCATTATCCTTGACGGCTCAGCGCCGTCAGCGGCATCTGGAGCTGCTGCTCCTGCTCTGACTATATTTGTAAACACCCTTTGTTGGGACTCCCCTCTTGCAGGTTCATTGCCATCTGGTGGCCCCTGAAGCAGATGACAAAGCGACGTGCCCGCATCATGATAATAGGCATATGGGTAATCGCGCTGGTGACCACCATACCGTGGCTGCTCTTCTTCGACCTGGTGCCCGCCGAGGAGCTCTTCTCCGACACCCTGCTCTCGGCCTACTCCCAGCCGCAGTATCTTTGCCAGGAGGTCTGGCCCCAGGGCACCAACGGCAACCTGTACTTCCTTCTGGCCAATCTGGTTGCCTGCTACCTGCTTCCCATGTCGCTGATCACCCTGTGCTACGTGCTCATCTGGTTCAAGGTCTCTACGCGCTCGATACCCGGCGAGTCGAAGGACGCGCAAATGGACCGAATGCAGCAGAAGAGCAAGGTGAAGGTCATCAAGATGCTGGTGGCGGTTGTCATTCTCTTCGTGCTCTCCTGGCTGCCGCTATATGTCATCTTCGCACGCATCAAGTTCGGCTCGGATATCTCGCCGCAGGAGCTGGAGGTGCTCAAGAAGGTGATCCCGCTGGCTCAGTGGCTGGGCTCCTCGAACAGCTGCATTAACCCGATCCTCTACTCGGTGAACAAGAAGTATCGCCGTGGGTTCGCGGCCATCATAAAGTCACGTAGCTGCTGCGGGCGCCTCAGGTGAGTAGATCCTTTAGGAAAATAACAAATTTCTTGAAATATGTATAAATAAGATTAGAAAAGCTGCAGTGATAAAATGTTCTTTAATATTTCGCCAAACAGGTACTACGACAACGTGGCTATCGCCTCCAGCACGACCAGCACTCGCAAGTCGTCGCACTACCACCAGAACAGCTCCCGAAAGAGCCCGGGCAGCAAGGGCAACGCAGTGTCCTACATCTACGAGCACAACTCGCTGCGGCGCCACAACATGATGCTCAAGCAGGACAGCAACCTGTCGCAGCAAATGCTGCTCAAGCAGGACTCGCACGGCTCGCGCCAGTTTCTCATAAAACAGGAAAGCTCCTGCAGCGACGCCTCCGGCATCCGGCGACCCCTCTGCCAGCAGGACAGCAACGGCTCCAAGGTGTCGCTTTCCAAACAGGATTCGATCGTCTCTTATATGGAATCTCGCCGGGCAGGTGGTCTCAACGACACACTGACGGACAAGGACAGTGTATCGATTGACTCCCGACGTCCTGGGGCCACCCCGATTTCCCTGCTGGATAAGCGCCAGAAGTTCGTCAAGCAGGACTCGGTGATTTCTTTCGTGGACCAGCGTCCGGAACAGCGGCGCCATCAGCTGGTAAAGCAGGACTCGGTTATCTCCTTTGCCGACCAAAAACGCGGCCTGCTCCACAAGCAGGACTCGCTGATGGCCAATCGCACGGGTGATGCACCCACCCACCATGTCTCCATACTGAAGAAGACGGACTCCCAGCTCAGCTACGGAAGTTCGGCTTCTCCGCGCCGTAACGCGGATCTATACGAATAGGCTTAAATGAGACAAAAACTAAACTCCAAACTATTGTAGGAACAAGTAAGAAGGTCGAGTTGGTCAAGTAATCCCATTTGAGCGATAGGTAAGTCAAGGACACCTGTGAGCAATAAAACATAACACACCAAGTTCTTCTTTAAGTTTTAAGCTATATCTTCTATATAATTTTTCGAGTTAAAGTGCTCTCAACGTGACCAGACTTACCTATTCCCCAAAATATTACTTGGCCAATAAGTCGACCCATTTTAACACGCAAACTAACGCAACGATACCAAAAAACGTTACCGAACCACAAAGGAAAATCCTTATATATTTCTATATAGCAGCTAGAACGGACGGATAGATCGAATGAGGGATACGATAGGTGATATGGATAGCCCTACGACTGTGATACAAGTCGGCAGTACTGGGTTCAGAACTTGGTCGCACATATCCGTCATCGTCGTGGAAACTGCGGTATAGTGCCAGTAGGGAGGGGCATCGGGATGGACCAATAAGGGTATATAGTGGGTATATCTAATCAGATGTCGCTTAGCTAGAAACCGAAACGCCACACACGACACGGGAAAAGGACTACACCTAACACACACACACACCATAGACATAGACATAGACACACTCCCTGCAGAACTAATAGTTAATAGATGTTTTATACGTGTTTCAGAGGTACTACACAAGATATGAACTACTCCTTGGCTATGGCTATGGCTATATAATACCTATGTGTACCGTTACGCAGTTTTAAGATTGTTTGTACTCGCAATTTGCTATATCGAATAAATTGAAAGGTGAGAGGTAAAGGGAGGCGGCAAGCGAAGGGGTTAAAATAGCTTTGCTAATCTTTTGTACGAAGGCAAAAACGTGAGTGAAAAATGGGGCAAGTCCAGTATCATAGTTGGGGGAGAAGGCGCAAACGAAACAAAACAAAATGAGATAACACCGAGGTCTAAAGTAACGTACCTACTAAATTTTTGTATGGAAATTCTTACAATTTATACATATATATTTATATTGATTTTGGAATAAGCAATATGCAATACATGCGTATGTCTGCGCGTACGCCTTGTATATCTATCAAACAACAATAATCAATTTTATTAGAATTTTACACAACAAAATCGGGGAAAGGAAGTGGTTAGTAAACGCAATAAAACAACGGATGAGCAAATGGATGCCCCAACATCGCAGCCATTGCTAGGTCACGGCGGATAGAAGTAGATATCTATGAATAATTAGATATCGCAGGGCAGTTACAGTAAGAAAGGCATCGAACGCGCACAAGTAGCACTTGACCATGCTGACATTAACGTGGGATAAAGCGAAGGGACGGGGTTAGATTAGGGATTAGGGCTAGATTAGGGTTAGGCGGGGCGAACCGGCAAGTTGGAGTTGGGGTCTAGATGGGGTGACCCAAAGAGCACAAAGCAGTTAAAGATTTCGCACTAAACGTATCACTACAAACTAACAAAGAAGCAAACAATAATCGAACTCAAATTCGTTAAACACTAAAGAACACCAATGAACTTTAAACTATAAAATAAAATTTTAACGACGAGCAGAAGGAGCCGAAGGATGTGAAGGATATGAAAAACCAATGGTAAAACTATGAAACTAAACGTAAAGATTAACTATGCAATTTTATTGTTAGCCAAAATTTTATAAATGTCAAGTAACGAACAAGTAAATATTTATATGTATACAGAATATATCAAGTATAAAGCGTACGTTATATATCTTTATATACTTCGATGGCATAAGGCGCTGATCCGTAGAGTTTTGGCACGCTTCGATGTCGATCAACGATTTAGTTTAACCGTAACTCGTACTCCCTAGTCTCCATTTAGACTTTGGGTAGCTTAAAGCCATGGGCATGGAATGGCCATGACTCGAACAAGTTAGACGCGAACGAAGACACACACGGGCCGTTCAAAACTCCAGCGCTTACTGCAAGGCCAGAATCTACAATGAGGAATATCAATAATATATTTCAAATATACATACATATATTTATATAGGCTTAACGACTCATATGCCAGAAGTATCGAACAGCAACAACAACGTCTAGTAAAAAAGAGATTACATTTATACGAAATACATATTATATGCTGCAAGTACGTAACGGCGCGCAATAGAAATGTCCTTTCCCGCTTTCGATTCCACTTAAAGACGAACCTGAAAGCTACGAGCCGATCGGAGGAGGAGCAGGATTAAAACATAAGTAATACTTATCAAAAAAAAAAACCAAATTGAACTTTAGGTTTTAAAGTTTTAAAACGTAGAGCATACCCATACACACATAATTACATGTGCATTATGTTCGTTATTTACCAGTTACGGAAAATAAAAATATAAAACTGATCGCGCGTTAACCAGTTACAAAAGCAGAAGCATGACATTAATGGCAACACAATATTATATATGTAAATATATGTGTTTATGTATACATACATATATATGTATATTTATCGCATACAACTAACACCAAAGAAACATGCATGTTAGCAGAAATAATAAATAAATAAAACTAAATAATAACTAAAGTAAACTAGTTTCTTTTAAATGCGCGCCTTAGCTAGGTATTGGCGATATCGATAAGTGATAATGTATCGGTAAGTAGTAGGTCGATCGAAACAGATAAAAGTTAAAAAGTTAAGAATTTATATTTATTACGGAAAGAATCCGAAGAAATTGAATTTTTGAGAACTTTTTAGTTTTTGGCCGCGGTTGTTCTTTCCAGAGAATAGCCCATATATCGATATGTAGCATAAATGTATAAGTATGGTAGATCGAGTGAGTAATCGACTTAAAACTAACGACGTAGTTACTTTGCCAGCACAAATTACATTATTGACCAAAGGTCAGTAATGTTACAGTAAGACCTCAAAATATATATTAAAATCCACGAAAAACCGATGCAATCATTTGCTTAAGTTTGTTTATTTAAAATCTGCGCCAAAACGTTATCAATTATTCGATACGCTGTTATCATTATCGGACGCGGCAAAGAAACTGACCTCCAGCACACACTTTTAAGTGAGATCATTGTTCAATTAGCTTGACACAAACTCAGTCGTACCATGAATCGCTGGAGAAATCGTGTAGCCGTCGTCACCGGCGCCAGCTCTGGAATCGGAGAAGCCTGCTGCCGGGATTTGGTGGCCAAGGGAATGGTCGTCGTGGGATTGGCCAGAAGGGAGGAGCGCCTTAAGGAGCTTAAATCATCCCTGCCCGCCGACCAGGCAGTAAATTTTCACGGCCGTCGGTGCGATGTGAGCGATGAGCAACAGGTTAAAGAGGCTTTTGCCTGGGTCGATCAAGATCTTGGTGGCGCCGATGTGCTGGTTAATAACGCTGGAATAATACGACCCATTAAAGTTATGGATGAGGACAACTCAGATGACTTAAGGGCCATTCTGGACACCAATGTGCTGGGTGTCACTTGGTGCACCAGGCAGATGTTCCGATCTCTGTTGCGCCGCAAGGTGAACGATGGTCACGTGGTTATCATCAACAGTATTGTTGGCCACAAAGTGCCCATAATGGAGGGCTTGAACATGTATTCTCCTTCAAAGCACGCGATCACCGCCTTAACTGAAGTCCTGCGCCAGGAGTTCATCAAGAGCGGTACCCAGACCAAAATTACGGTAAGTTCTGGACAATCTAGACTTACTAAGTATAAGTAATCCTTTTAATTTTTTTACAGAGCATTAGCCCCGGCGTTGTGAACACCGAAATCTTCAATTCGGCTTCCATTGACTTGAGCGGTGGCATGCCCATGCTTCGATCTGAGGATGTGGCCGACGCAGTAACTTATTGCATCCAAACTCCCCCGAATGTTCAGATACATGAGCTTACTATTAAACCAGTTGGAGAGCGCTTCTAAAGTAACCGCTGTTTTTCGATAAAAAATTCAACTACATTCATACATGTAATGCGCACAAAAGAATAATCACTGTAAAGTCTACCAATCTTTTAAAAAATATTCAAAACAAATAAACGGAATATTAAAATAATAGAGCGTTAAACATTAAATTGGGAATAGACGTGGTGTCATTTAAAATCAAAATATTTATGTAAGTATGCCATTTGGAGAGCGCATCTAAAGTAACCGCTGTTTCTCGATAAGGAAATCAACTACATATATACATATGAACATACATTATCATTTACTGCTCACAAAAAATTAATCAAAAGAAAGTCTGTCAATCTTTTTCATTTTTAGTCCAAATATTTATGTAAGTTTACTATCATGCCAGCTGGAGAGCGCTTCTAAAGTAACCGCTGTTTCTCGATTAGGAAATCAAGTGCAAATTTTTAGTCTCAAGGCAAATGCAAAGTAACAGCTCTTCTTAACAGCCTACTGTTTCCCAATAAAATAAAATAAATAATCATATTGCATCAACATTGCAGAATAAAAGAGTTAATTATAGAGTGCACTTCTGAAGTACCACCTGTTTTTTATTAACAAACCAAATGCCCTGATTTGGTCTTTTCTAAATAAATAATCATGTTACATCGACATTGCAAATAATACGATTTTACTATCAAACCATTTAAAGAGCACTTCTGAAGTACCACCTGTTTATTAATAAGGAAACCAAATGCCCTTATTTAGTCTTAAAAACAACAATCAAAGTAAAGGCGATAAGCCTATAAAGACACATACAAAACAAAAAAGTAGATAACAAAAGTTCTTGAGCGTTAAACGTATTTAATACATATAAAGTACATACGATTAGACGAACACTTTAGTCTGATTCAATTTAGAAATAAATTAAAAATAGGAAGAATGTTTATAATTTTCATTGCGGTTAGTAATAGTTCTGAATAGAAAAAAACGTTATATTTACTAAATCTTTAAAATTCAAAAGCGATAGCATTTACTGTCTATCGATTAGTCATCAACTATCGATTATGCTCAATTTGTAAGAACCCTATCGATGGGACGTTCGGATCGTTGTACAACACTAGCCAGCAGTCGTAGTTTGTGTCGGGATTGTTTTTTAGTTTAATAATTCTTAACTTTTAAACTGTTAATTACCTAATTGGTCAACCTTTCAAAATTGCAACAAATTCGAATAACCTACTTTTCACGGATATCACAGCCGTCGCGTTTCCTTGCGCCCACAAAAGATAATTTAATTAACCACGCCACCAGCCCATCGTCGCCTGCGTCATAAGCTATTTTCGTCCAGAAATCTAAAAATCCGGACTATATGGATCCACAACAGAAATCAGAGGTAGTAGCCTCAGCAGCTCCGCTTCTAGAGGATCAGCTGGACATGGCGGACAGCATGAAACACTGCTTCGAAAATCTAATTGTGATCGACGTGGGTGCGAATTTGACAAACAAAAAGTATAGCCGTGATCTCGATTCCGTTGTCCAGAGAGCCAGAGATGCAGGTATGTCCGCTTCGGCATGTTATGATATGTGACTGTGTGCCTTCAGTTGTGTCAGATTAATTATAACACCCGGGCAGTGTCTTCGTTTTGGGGCGAGGCTACGAAAACACCCCAGACAACCGCCATAAGGTCAAGCGATAAGTGCGAGCAACAAGTGTGCCTCTTATACAGTCGAACTTATATATATCAAACATTATAATAATAAGGGTCAGTTTCCCAAATCATGGGGGAAATAGGTAAAATTTAGGAGGAATCTAGTATCTTATAAAGTACAATTTGATATTCGCTAATTAAAAGACCTACAAAAATAAGTAACAAAATAATATTATTTGTATTACCCTTCTTTAAACATTATAGTTCTTAAAAATTTATAGAACTTTGGCCTCTCGTTTATTAGTGCCTTTAGTAAAGTAAACAACTACTACTCTTTCATAGCTGCGATGTCTTCACAAATCTAGTTTCTTTGTTTTGGGAGATGCTGCTGCGAGCGATGAAAGTTCGAGCATACGGTTGCTATGTGGCACAGTGATGCAAGGTGCATTAAATAACTTTCTCCGCTCTTATTGTTTTAGGTGTTCAAAAACTAATGGTTCACGGCACTTCGGTCAAATCGAGCAAGGAAGCGCTGCGCCTCTCGCGCATCTATCCCGACATCATCTACTCGACTGCTGGCATCCATCCGCACGACTCCAAGTCCATCGTGGAGGAGCCGGCCACATGGTTCGACTTGGAGCACATTGCGCAGGCACAGGAGTGCGTGGCGGTTGGTCCCTGCGGTTTGGACTACCAGAGGGACTTCTCCGAACCGGACGCCCAGAAGCAGATATTTGCCAAGCAGCTGCACCTGGCCATCCGGCTGAATAAACCTCTGCTGATCCACGAGCGGTCGGCTCAGAACGATTTACTCGAAATACTCGACAAGTATGTTATATACACTTTCCTTTGTTCGGTTCCCAACACGGTTGTGTTGCAGATTCGAGAATCTACCGCCTGTGATCGTCAGAGGTTTCATGGGCACCGCCGAGGAGGCACTCAAGTATCTGGAGCGCAGGTTCTACATCAGCCTGACCGGCTATCTGTGCAAGGATAAATCGGATACGGGCGTGCGTCGATTACTGGAGGATGGAACCTTGCCGCTGGACAGACTGCTGGTGGAAACGGATGCTCCGTTCATGTACCCAAATACAAGGGCTTCCAAGTTGCCGCAGCACGTTAAGACTGGCATCACCGAACGATCATTGTTGTACTTACACAGGCGAGTTTGATCAGATGGAATGTGTGGTCCTTCCTCTAACTGTGTAATTTGTAGATATTGTACCTTCCAACGAAACGAGCCATGCAGTCTGCCCGCCATCGTGGAGATGATAGCCGCCTTCATGAAAAAAACGCCCGAGGAAGTGGCTCTAGCCACCGCCTTTAATGCCTTGAAGCTCTTCGGCCTGTCCTAAGGATACTGGTGCCCTGGAACTGAACGAAAGTGTGCCAACCAGCAGCTTTATATCCATAACACTATAGATTGAACGAGCCTGAGATTAACGATAGACTCACACACCCATGTGCCTTAACCACTAATCGAATTCGGGATGAAGCGCTAATCCTGAGATACCTACACACACATACACACCCACTTATACGACCCCCACATAGCATGCGAAAAGTACGTATACGTACACACCTATATAAGCCCGTAAAGGTGCAAATTATCGATCGAGATTTGCAAGGTCTAGCTTTAAGTTGTTGGGAATTTCCCGAGCAATTGCCCCCTGACACCCCTCCCCAAGAAATGGGTGCCAAGGTGGTGCCGGATTCGGCGTTTCACGCCTCGAAGCGCGCGCTTCGAAATCGCTAGGTTTAGATGTTAAGTGCTGCAGCTCGTCTTTTGTTTGATTCTTCTGTATTTAGACTGTAGACTTATTACTTTTAGTTGTGTCCCCTGTTAACCTGTAGTCTAGTTTTTGTACATATTTATTCTTGTTGTTCTACGTGACGAGTTGACGATGATGATGATGATTATGGGAAACGTAATGTGATCATTTTAAGAGCTAAATATTTATATGATATTTAACATACCAACAAACACATTAGTTAGGCTATGAAACATACATATTGAATATCGTGCGCCTATACATATTATATTTTGTTATATTTACATATACAAAAGCGTTGTACTGAACTGATCCGACTCCGACCCACGGAGTTGCCTCAATCCGCTTTGTGCCCATTGTCCGCACACAGCGCACACACTATTTTCCATTTGAATAAAGCGAATTTAAAACCCAAACGAACAACGGACCGCTTTGAGTCACCGTAACTTGTGTATTTTTGGTTCGTTAGCACACTTAAAATCGCTGAATATTTTTCAGGTCCTCAAATTGTTCCAGCCTATGTAAATTGTCCCACCACAGCTTCAAACGGTGCTGCAGTATCAGGGAGAACCATGGGGTCAAGGGCGCGCCAAACTTGGCCACTGCCTCGTCGATCTTGTCGCGCCGCAGGTATCGCACCTCGCTCACCTCATTGCTGTTCGGCCGCAGCGTCACGTCCTTTTGCAGAAACAGGATGTAGTCGATCTCGTGCTCGCCCCATACGCCGTCTCCCGTGTCTGCATAGTGGATGCGTGTGAGGTACCGGAAGTCCTCGGGCTGGAGCTCCTCATTGGGTATGCCCAGTTCGTAGTTCAGGCGACGTTGGGCGGCCAGTCGGATGCCGAGTGCATTGGTCTCTTCGCGCTCCTGCTCGATTTCGTGGAGCGGATGACTGCAGCAGGCGTTCGTGTAGGTATTCGGAAAGGTTATCTGCAAGGTGGAGTTTCCTGAGATCTATGCAATAAGGAAATTTCTCTTGGATTACCTTATGAGATGACCGCTTTTGCACCAGCATCTCTCCCTTGGCATTGAAGAGAAACACGCTAAAGGCGCGATGCAATCGAACATCGCCCGTTTTGGGATCCACTCGGTGGCAGTCGGCCTTGGAAGCTGCACCAATGGATTTATCGTTTTCGTCTACCAGGATGCACTGCTCCTTGAGTGCATGCGCCTGCAGCGGATCGTGCACGGCCTCTGCGGGCACCTGCCGCTGCTTCTGCTGGCCCACGGCCGTCGTCGAGCAGCCACGCAACCAGGAGAGGCGTGGGGTGAGGAGATTCAGGCGTGAAGCCAACATTATTTGGTAAATGACTAGTTTCGAGTGGGGCCAAAACAAATATGAAAGTGAAACTGACTAACGACAGCAAAGTCTGGCAACTCTTTGGCTGACGACCGCAAAGTCTGGCAACTCAGCTGCTTTCCCCTCTAGCGACTTGCAGCACTGTGGCTGAAACAGCTGTTTCGGATTCGCGGTAGCCCTGGCAATAGTGATACACAATTTGCTCATAATCAGTTTTTCGCTTCCGCCGCTGGAAGATAAAATTGTAAATAGCAACGCAGCTGCCTGACTTAATCCCGGGAACATGGTAAGTAGCCAATCAGCATAACGCTGGAATCAGTTTTCAACCGTTTTAATCCCCAGATTCGCTTTATACTGATACAAAACCGAGCTGGCAAAACTCGCCTGGCCAAATGGTACATGAACTTCGATGATGACGAGAAACAGAAACTTATTGAGGAGGTGCATGCAGTGGTCACGGTTCGAGATGCCAAGCACACCAATTTCGTGGAGGTAGGCCCCAGATCCAGATCCAATATGAATACTCGGTTAATCCCTATTCCCCCTGCAGTTCCGCAACTTCAAGATTGTGTACAGACGGTATGCGGGCCTGTATTTCTGCATCTGCGTGGACGTGAACGACAATAACCTGTGCTATCTGGAGGCCATCCACAACTTCGTGGAGGTTCTGAACGAATACTTCCATAATGTGTGCGAGCTGGACCTCGTCTTCAACTTCTACAAAGTGTACAGTGTGGTGGACGAGATGTTCCTGGCGGGGGAGATTCGGGAAACCTCCCAAACAAAGGTGCTCAAGCAGCTGCTGACGCTGAATTCGCTGGAGTAGGCAGAGGAGCTGCTAGTCCTCTGGATTGACAAATCGCCCGATCGCCAGCATTCCCCTAGCCCCGGCCAGGCGTTATACCCGCTTATCGAATCTTCTTTCATATACTATTACGCGTATTATTATTATTATCTATAATGTGTTCTCTATGCAAGCAAAACACTCAAATGTTAAATACCGTGTTTAGAAACAAATGATGTACCATAAGAGATTGTATGCAAGTGCAAAATACCAGGCTATTCATTTTATTGGGGGTGTGGGAAAGATTCGATTTTTTTTCCTAGGTTCCGCCCACTCACCGCTGATGGCCTGTGGCAGTGCGCAGCCCTGGTTCGGTCCCGTTTTCCAACACTGCCGCACACTAATGCCACTTCGTCATTTTTTCAGTCGCCATTGTTCTCGTTCTCGGCCGTCGAATTTGTAGAAATAAACGTATTTCCCTTTGAAATTCGCTGCAATAAATACAAAAACGAGCTACCAAACACAACACAAATAGAGTGCGTGTCGTTTTGAAGTAATTCGGAGCGCGCAAGTCAAGTGAAAACAGTGACAATACCAGTCAGCCAGTCCACACACAGCCAGAAATCGAATATTTGTTCGTGGCAAATATATAATCTTGTGAAAAAGCCAGAAAATGTCATCTGTGAATCCGGAATAGTAAGTCGTCACACGCAGCAATTGCGCATAATTGGGATCGGGAGATCGGGAACAACAGTGACTGGTTTTCCATTTCGAAAATCGCCATCGCAAGCTTTGGCTAATCGTTTCATTTATTTTTCTGCGACGTCATTTTGCTACGTTTCATAGCCATTCCATTCATCCGCGCTCTCGGCCCCTCCACTCCCTTTTTGTTGGCGTTGGCAACTCCAAAGGCACACAATTTATTTGGAAATGCGAGAATTAAGAATAAGCGTCCCAAACTAGACTCGAGAGTGTGTGTTTCACTCCTAGGATGTATGCGAGATTTCAATAAAAATGCATACATACTTACATACGTAGGAGCGCCAGCTGATAGCCCACTTTTTACGCCCGAGAAATGTATCGTCAGTTCACTCTCTGATTCGTCCAGCACATCCAATGTTGTCGGATCCCAGCGAGCCATAGGGCGGATGAGTCACCTGCGTGGAGCGCGCGTCCGCCTCCCCCAGCCACTGATGCCTTCATTGTTGTTGCTCTCGGCCGCTACGTAATCAAAAACCCATTCTGGACTTAATTGCCTGGAGCTATCACTTTAAAACAATTAAAGCTGCGATCTTGATTCTCCCTGATTCTGTAAACTGTCCCTCCACTGCAACAGTCTCAAGAGCATCTTAAATTTTACTGTTACCGAAACAAACCAAATTACAGTGCACTCTCTATACAGTTGCCCAATAAAAAAGAGCTGAATATTTTAAGACAACCTTATAAACATATCACTTGTACTGAATAAAAATTGCGTTATAGTTAGAACTACAAAAATGTACTCTTCAATAAGATTATATGAAGCGGGATTTGTCACATACAAAATTTGTAGCCCTAACTTGGCAGAGTTTACTGCTTGAAATTACTTTCTTAACTAAATTACTACCTGATCTTAAAAATCTCTGGTGGAAATTTCTCTAGGCCAAACATTTTACTTACATGCCTTAGTTTATCAGCGGACAGTTTTTTTATTAAAATTTCTTTTTGCCTTGGCAAATACAGCCTGCATCTTGAGCCATCAATAATGGTTCTAAGTTAGTTGGTCATTATTTGATGAAAACATACTTTAATGGTCGGTTTACAATTCACACAATTTTCTGTAAATGGAATTGCGAATACACGGGGCCCCATATCACACATCACACTTCAACAGCCTGAAATAGGGGGTTGATGTTGGTCATACATCGATAAGATAAAGCCTCGTAGAAACCGGTTTTTATTTGAATATATTCACAGAATAACCAGAGTGTATTTTCCTATTCCACAGCGATTATCTCTTTAAACTGCTGCTTATTGGTGATTCGGGCGTTGGAAAGTCCTGTCTGCTGCTGCGATTTGCCGATGACACATATACAGAAAGCTATATCAGCACAATCGGTGTGGACTTTGTAAGTTAACCGGAATGTTGTGAAAACTGTTAATGTGTGTGACTCATAAAACCTTTATCTTGCAGAAAATAAGGACCATAGAGCTGGACGGCAAGACCATTAAGCTGCAAATTGTAAGCATAATGACGATAAAGTTTTAGCCATCATGCTAATGCGACTTTTTACAGTGGGACACTGCTGGCCAGGAGCGCTTCCGGACCATCACGTCGTCATACTATCGGGGCGCGCATGGCATCATTGTTGTATACGATTGCACGGACCAGGAGTCCTTTAACAATGTGAAGCAGTGGCTGGAGGAGATCGAGCGGTATGCTTGCGAGAACGTTAACAAGCTGCTCGTGGGCAACAAGAGCGACTTGACCACCAAGAAGGTCGTTGAGCATACCACAGCTGCGGTGCGTATAGAGTTTTGTATAAACTCAATATGAATTTACTAAAAAGGTTTGTCCTTGCAGGAGTACGCCGCTCAATTAGGCATTCCATTCCTTGAAACTTCGGCCAAGAGCGCCACCAACGTGGAGCAGGCCTTCATGACGATGGCGGCCGAGATCAAGAATCGCGTCGGGCCGCCGTCCAGCGCCACCGATAACGCTAGCAAAGTGAAAATCGATCAAGGACGTCCAGTGGAAAACACCAAATCCGGTTGCTGCTGAATAACTCTGATTGTGAATCATTATTTTATTATACAATTAAACAAAATTTAAATATAATAAATTAAAACGGAAACCACACAACAATAATAAAACAAAAAAAAAGCAACGGCTAGACCACAAAAAAGTAATTATAATACCTAAAAATTCTGTAATAATAATAATGATGAGGAATGACGAGTAGTGCGTTTATATGATCCTTACCGTGATCCGATTCGATACACACTTTAAGCAAATATGTAATAGGTATGTAGCCAACCAGATCCAGACATCAGACATCCCTACACACACACACACACACACACAACTCAACAAGGATACAGGACACTAAGCCTGATACTAACCGTCTTTCTGATTTCAGCTGTTATGTTCATAAGTAGTGCAAAGCGAGCAAAAACGGTGTAGCAATTAACTTAATATACATAACTCTAACCTACAAGAAGTAAGAAGTTACTTATCACAGCAGCGCGAAGGTCGATACCGATACCGAATCCGAAACCGATATATACTATTAATTACTACACATACGCATTAATTGAGCGTAGACGACACGACGGCAAGAGCAATTATGTACTGTGTCAGCTACTACTTATAACTATGTATACATATGTATGTGTTTTGAATTACAAATACAATTTTCTAAACATATTATCTCTAGCGAACGTGCTCGCCACTCTTGTCTCTGTCATATTATTAAAATTTGATGTAAGTCGCAAGGAAACCAGAACCGAACGAACGAACATTTTTAGAATTAGCGAACAACCGAATCGTGTGTTTGTATTTTTGTGTGACGCAAGGGATTTGTTTAGGCACCTAATTAGTGTAATAATAATGACGACATAGCGAAGAAGTTTAATAAAAATGATTGCGTGAGCGTAAATTGAAATGGAAAGGTTTGGGATCAATGGACATAAGTACACGCCCTTAGTTTCGGTTTTCACTGTCGCTTAAGCCATAATAAAATCATTCTGTACCGATGCCTATAAACGGTTTGTTTTATTCCATTCATTTTGGACACTTTCCAAAGGCGTGCACACATAAGTGAAGGCCGAAACAAATCTGCACACAAAAAACACTGTTGGCACACACTTCTTGTTAGGGTGAGTCGATCTATGGCCACAAACAAAAAAACAAAAATCAATAATCCAGATCTTAAGGGTACCACAAGCATTGTTAAAAGGCATTAATCTCCTTACCTTTCAGAGAAATATAGTTATCATTGTTTTCATAATATATTTATAAATTATAATATATAAAGATAGACGAGGTACAGGGAGACCCCTTTATTACCTTAAAGACGATTTTATTCTCTTGCAGGGTATTATAATTTTAGTCAGATGTTTGCAACGCAGTGAAGACACATTTCCGACCCTGGGAAGTATATATATTCTTAATCAGCATCAACAGCCCAGTCGATCTAGTGATGTCCGTGGTGTCGTGATGTGATGTCGCCCGTTTCTACGCGAACTAGTCCCTCAGTTTTAAAGATATCTGAATGAAAGTTTGGAGATAATCTTCTTTATGCTCTTACTACTTTATAAGACTGAACGGGCCGGATTGTATTATATAGCTGAGGAAAATGCAAAACCGGGTATTATCCCTTTACTTATTGGTTTCAAAAACATCTTTAGCTTTTATTGACTTCTTCTGAGGTACTTCAGTCTTTACAACAAAATTTCTTCTAAATCTATGACTATTTGCTGTTGGAATTCAACTAAATACTTGAAGAGTTGCTGGCAGTAGAGTGGGTTTCAGAGCTTCCTTAGATCTTGCTGGCTCGCCGTTCCTGCAGACAAGCGGTGGTGACGGTGGCCGCTGTTGTCCCAATTATGGCGGCCCCCAGGATGCCCCGCTCCCGTTCACTCAGGCCGGAAATGGACAAACTGTTGCTGCGCCAAGCGGACGAAGATGTAGTGCGGTCGGTGCCTGAGGAGGTGGAAATGGAGTTGATCAGGAAGGTAGCCTCTCGTCGGAGGGTGCGACGAGGTGGACGGGCCCGGGAGCTTCCTGCCAGTGTGGCTCCCTCCTCGGCATCTTGTTCCTGGCGTCGCGATGCACTGCGCCCACTTCCGCCCGCCGCCGGATTCTGCCGCTGGTGATGATGATGACGATGATGATGATGATGCGTCCGCTGGCCAAGACACGTGAGTAGCAGCCGCCAGAATCCGCTACGGAACTTGGAGGACATAAGGTTGTACAGGATGGGATTCATGGCCGAGTTCAGGTAGAGCATAAAGCGCGAGAAGTACAACAGATTGTAGTAGCCTGCGATGCCCAGGCTCTCCACATCATCCGCGCTGGCCAGGATTACCCAGAGAGTGAAGGCGCGGAAAGGCAGTAGGCACACGAAGAAGCTGGACACCACGGCCACCAGCATGAAAATCACCTGCTTCCGGTGCTTTCTCATTCCGTTGCTCTGCTGGTGGCTGCTGCCCTTAGAGCTGGGCGGCACCTGCGAGGTGCTCGTGGTCGTGGCACCCGCCGGCTGAGGTTGCGGAGATGTGGGCCGATGGAAGGCATTGTTCGGACGCAGCAGTTTGTAGGCAATGGCCGCGTACAGGAGGACCAGGATGCCAAAAGGCAAAAAGAAGAACACGGTGATGCTGCCCACGAAGTAGAGGATCGGCCAGAATCCATCGGCGGCGGTTGTGCAGACCGGGGCATCCGTGCCGTCGCCATAGGGCTCCACGCTGTAGCTGGATATGGCGATGATGGGACTGCAAGAATCATATTTCATAATGAATTAAAATTGGATTGGAGCGGCACATTCAGTGGCTGATGTTGTCTGCAAAGTTTTAACGCGCTGCGAGCAGGAAAAAAACAAATATTTAAAAGCTACTCAACGACTAACTACTGCAAAAGTTTTCAGGGGGCGAAGCACTCAACTTTATCACACAGCGGAAACGGAAACGGCAGTGTCTGCTTATACTCATTATACGCACAGTTAGGAATTGTATGGGATTCTATCTACTTAACTTTTTATTTTATTTTGTTGTACAAGAACGAAAGAAGACTACGAAAACAAATTAAAAAGCTACGTTCGTATGGTACAAATATGTATATTTACAGAGGCCGGCTTGACATTTCTCCGATTTCCTTAGAATTACGAGTAAATAAATTACACGGCTGCTCCTCACAGAATGATTAGAGATTTTGCTGGGATGGGGGCAATATGTTGTTGAAAAAAAACCGATTTCTTTGACCCGTCAAGAGTTGTCATAAAAAATTTATTTACTTACAAAATCTGGCTCGAATGTGTGGTGTGTGTGTGTGCGAGCGTGTGTTTTTGGTTGTATTTATAAGCAGAGTATATATGTGTGTACGTATAAATATGTATGTTAAAATATAAATATTATTATTTACGTATGCTGGCGTAGCTTAGATGTGTGTGTATGTGCTTGTATATGTTGTATGTACAACTGTGTTTACATATGCGAAACCTATATCGTGTGCATACTGAGCTAATCTTTTTATTCGAGCCGCCGCAAAGCAGGCAACAGTTTCCTCGGACATCCGGTGATGGCCGCCGCTCGTGTAATGGCGCCCGAATCATGGCCGGCTTACGGAAACTATTTCAATCCACCTAAATCATGTTTATCCGCCGCCCTGATGGGGTTCCCAAACGCATATTAAGCCATTTCCCATTTCCATTTGCCGTGGCTGCACACTTTTCCCACTCTTTGTCGCCTAATGGCCATCGGCCATCGACCGGCTCCAAACTCCGACCAGTATCGGTAGTAGTTGTAGTGCTGTTTGGCTGTCGCTGCTGTTATTTATCTTTGGCACATTCATTCGAGTTTAATAGCCCGAAAAATTGATTGTTTTTTGTACGGAAATGTCCAAGACGGCGGCCCCAGCTCCGGTACTTCCTTGTGGAGTTGTGAGCTGTCAACGGTTGACTGAAATCGATTATGCCTGCCAAAGGCGTTCTGGATGGGATTTGTGTGCCATCGACACATTCCAGCCAAGTGAAGCGAGCGTGTAAACGGGTTACGGACGATTTCTGATCAAGGGAGGTTTATCTTGGCAGGATTTCCTGCAGGCAGCTCCTCCTTCACCACTCCACTCCGGCTTCCACCCAGAGCCTCCTCATCGAAACTGATTTGAGGTTTTTGGCGTCGAGGCTGAGGGTTTCTCAGGCTCATCAGGCGGCTGTCACTCTCCCTGCGGGCCATCCTCTTGCCCAGCTCCGAGTGCTTCAACATGGCCATGACCTCCAGATCACTGCCGCATGGAATCTGCAGTTCGATCTTCAAGCGGGAGCGGCTGATGTCCTCGCTGCAGCGGCGGTTCGAGCTCCTGGACAAGATACTGGAACTCGTGGCAGCCGTGACATTTGATGAGTTGGTGTTCGTATTGGTATTTGTGCCCGTTCCCAGCGACAAGGTGCCACTGCGTCCGCGTGAGGCACCCTCATTTCGCCTTCCCTGGGTAACCAGTTCCAGCAGCAGTCTGCCTGCATCCTGGCAGAGGCGACCGAAGCCCCGTCTAAACTTCGTGGACATCAGGTTGTACAGAATGGGATTCATGGCTGAGTTGAGGTATACCATTATCCGGCAAAAGTAGAGCAGACTGTAGTAGCGAACCAGCCCGAGGTCATGGAGAGTCTGGTCAGTGCTGAGGATGATCCAGAGGGTGAGCACGCGGAAGGGCAGCAGGCAGACGAAGAAAGAGAGAACGACGGCGCCAAGCATTAGGACCACCTGCTTACGGGCCTTCAGGCTCAGCTCCGGCTTCGTGGGACGCGCCCGCAGCATGGCGCCCCTGTTGGAGACCAGGTTCCTGGCGATGATGCCGTACAGCACCACCAGGGTCACGAAAGGCACCACGAAGAACACGGAAATGGTCATCAGGAAGAAGGCAATGGTCCAGTCGGTGATGGCCTGAGTGAGGCACACGGCCACCGACGATCCATCAATGTACTCGGCCAGCTTGTACTCGGCCACCCAAAGAATGGGGCTGCTCGGAATTAGTCGTGAGGGGGAGAGAGAGCAAACAAGAAACGTAATCAGGTTGCGGGGTCACGGGGGAGTGGATAACGGATAAAGGATAATGGATATGGTTAGATCCAGGAGGTTGAAGGCAGAGTAGAGCCCAGAGTGGCAGGAAAGAGGAAGAGAAGGCAGAATAGAAACAGAGGATGAGGATGGACCGATGACGATGAACGAGAGGTTAACCAAGTCTACTGGAACAGAGTTCACATCACTAATGAACCTGTCTGGCCTAGGAACGATTTTCGTGACCCGATTGCACTGATGGGATTCCTTTTATTACCTGGGGCAGGGAGCGCTTGAAAATTAATATACAGACTTAGATGTAAGGTTATCTACTACCATAGTTGTTAAAAAACAAAACGTTTTGAGAAGATATTCTGTTGCTTCATATTTCCTTTTATAAAGTGTTATTGTAAGTCCGAAAAATTGAAGTTATATATATAAAAAAAGCGACCAGATGAGGTCCTTGAATAACAAGAGTTAGGGAAATAGGGCATAAACGGTATCAGGTGAACTAATATTTTAAATATCTCTTTACATTTATTTGTATCTTTAGTAGATATCATACTTTTATTTTTTAAATCAATTTTTACTAATTGCAGACATTATTTTTTAGCCCAGAATTAAAATAACTATCCCTTTTTTATATTCCAAAAAGGTCCCTATTTTGTTGCTTAAAAATACGTTATAAAAGTTTCAATGAATATTATGGACAGATGGAAATGGGATGATGAATATGATAACAAGCAAAATTGTTCTTAGGATGGGTGCAAATATTTTTTCATCAAACAAACAAGTTTAAATTTTCGTTTATTTTGAGTAACCCGAAACCCAGATTAAACACATCCCCGGCCCGAATCCTCGCCGACTAGACCTGAAGATATGACAGGCAACAGGCGGGCACAATATATATATTCCCTTTTTTCTGACGATGATCCAAGCGAGTTGGACGTGCGTCAGCGATGTGCCCCGCCCCCATGGCATAGCTACGCCCATGGGCTTCGTGTGGCGCGTCTGTGTGCATGTGTTTTAAAATGGTTGCTCGCCGCCTTCGATGGCCGACGGCTTCTTGTGTGGCGTAATTAATGGGTCTCGGTCCGGGATTCCAGTAGTGACCCCACCACGAGGGCTGCCCAAAATGGGGTCAGTGGCCTAGCCGACAATGTGCTGTTTATTTCATTGTTATGGACGCGGCAAGATTTGCAAAATTAAAAAGGGTCGCCGGTCGCCCTTCGGAGAACGTCCTTGGTCGCGACCATGGACACACAATAATAAAGTGTCAATGAAATGAAATCCATGATAGCGGACATCGGTGCTTATTAAAGATGACAGGGCGCTGATAACGGGGAGCTTTCACTCGGACAATGGCCGAAGGATGTGCGCCGAATGTGGGTGTGTAATGAGATGGGTGGGGGGAGATGTGGGAATGGAAATAGATAGGGCAGAGAGAGAGCGGTAACAGTCACAGTTTAGCATTTAAATGGACACGCCGATGCCAAACAAAAGGCGAAACACCAATACCAGAAATTCCTTAGCCCAAATAGAATGGAAAATAAACAAAAACGAAAAACGGGGAAAAGATGCGGAAGCGGAACGGAAACGGAACCCCAAAAACAAAACACAAATCATTAAAATGACGCCGATTGACACTTATAATTAATGAGCGAGGCACCCAATGCATGGACGCAAATGAATAAATGGAAATAAGCCATAAACTAGATCTAACCAGGATAATGACGTTTATACTATGTACAAGAATACCAACACCAGATAGCATGCGATGAAGTAACTAAGTACGATTTGAAAATTATAATGCTAATATTTAATTAAGTTCAGGAAAAACAAAAGAGCTGGAGCAGTAGTCCGGGTTTCATTGCACCGCCTTCAGACAGTGGAACCGAACGCTTACCTCGTAAAGAGCGCAGCAATGCCCCAGGCCAGGACGCAGATGAGGATGGCCCGCCCCTTGGTGCAGACATAGCCGGCCTTTAATGGCTCGCAGATTGCGTAATATCGCTCGAACGAGATGGCCAAGATGGTCAGGACGCTGGCGTGGGCCACCGTCAGCTCCACGAACGGCACGGCCTTGCCTGGCGGCCGGAGGAGAGGAGAGCACAGTAGTTAATTAGGCCGGGGAAAATAAACAGACCAGTAGGAGTAGCAGCACTTACACATCTCATGCCCGAGGACCCAGGTCTCTGGGCGGGTGTTGACCTCCACGAGGACGGTGGGCGTGCAGACGAGCAGCACCAGCAGGTCGGCGATGCTCAGGTTGGTGAGGAAGATGTTTGTGGAGTTGCGCATATCCTTCGTCTTGACAATCACAATGGGCACCTAGAAGGTGAGGATTTTAGAGTGAAAATAGAGCCTGTCAAACCCATTTATCTAAACTTCAAGCTGCCATTTTATTACTCGGTGATAATTATTGCATTTAATTCGATTATTAACCAACTAAAATCAGCAATTAAGCAAGTAAATACTGCAGACTTTGCTTGCAACCACAAAATATGTACTACGAAAATGGTTACAAAACTTTACGAAAGTTTACAAAGGGCTGTGAGCATGCAGAGTGATTTCCATTCGGAATTTTTAACTCGAGTTAATTTAAATTGTTTGAAATAGTTTGGGGCACTCACCATAACATTGCCCACCACACCCAACAACATAATGACTATGCAGAAGAACATGGCGGTTGTGCGGATATACGACGGAATCTGTGGCAGCATCTGCTCAGCATCGGCAACGGCATCGGCATCGGCGCCGTCCTTGGCTGTTGGTGTTTCTGCTGCGGTTTCTGTAACTGCTTCTGCTGCTGCGGTGATGTTGGAGTGGGCGTTGGTGTGACGGTCAGGTCCGTCGGCTGGAATACGATGAGCTGGGTGGTGTGGGCCATCGCCGCTACTAGTAACGCCACGGGATAGCCCAGCCTGCTGCGACGACGACGTGGCTGTGGCGGCGGCTGTTGCTGCCGATGTTCCGGCTGCGGCAGGGAGTGCATCTTGAGCGTGAAGCAGGAGGGCGGGCAGGAGCAGGAGTAGCAGCAACAGGCGAATCCGTGGGCCTACGCCAATGCTGGTCAGCCGTGGAAGCTGCCCAAGCCGGGCCACAGCGACGCCGAGGCTGCCCCTCAGAAGAGTCCTCGCTGTCCTCGTCGTCCTGCTGCGGCAATCGGAATGTATGGCTCGCAATGGGAATCACAGGGGCAACATCTCTCCGGATGGATTGCTGCAGCCGCCACCGCCCGCTGTTCAATTAAGTGGGTTACGAGGGTTTGTCCGCCACCAAATCCGGCTTAATTGCCCGCCCGGCAAGCTTATGCTCACGCTTAAATACGCGCTAATGAAATTAGGATGTCCAACGGCCTCTCGGATACGCTGCTATCGCCGGATCCGGATCCGGTGGCATTAAACAAATCAATCAGAGGGGCTTTGCGGTTGTCGTCCGTGGTCTGAAGTGGTCCTGGAATGGCAATGGGATTAGCATTTAAGTGTCGGGCATAGGATCAGGAAATAACCGGCCATAGATGACGCCGGCGGCTAACTAACTAACGATAATGAATGAAAAGTTCATTAGGCGCGCTGTCATTTACATAACATTAGAGCATCCGGGCCCCCAGCTGAGACTTCTCCATCTCCGCTCTGCCATAAACAAGCTCATCACGATGGCTCGGGGGTTCCTGGCCAGGCGGCACCCGTCCGGAACCATCCGGACAGTGGCGTGGTGACAGCAGGGTGCTTCTTAAGTCAAAGGATATAGAAACTAAATCTAATATGGTGGAATGCCCAAGAACTTGTTGCTAGGCAAATGTATTTAATAAATTAAGATGGTTTTTAGTTGAACAAGAAGATAAATGCTAAAGATATACAAAAACAATATTAAATACGTTCTCCTCTTTCATAAATTGTGTGTATTAAATGTTATATTAAAATTCCATTATTACTAAGAGATGGTCCATTATAAACCTTCCCTTGCTTATCCCCATAACGCCGCTCCTGTGTGGACGTTAGCGTCCAATCTCTGGTGGCACTGTCGCCCGGCTGACGGCGATTATCACCGAGCACTGCGAACTCAGACGACCATCTTCATCCTCGTCAGCCGAATGGCTGTTGTCAGCCAAATGGCTTTATTAAATCCCCATCTTTGCGGCGCGCAACTCGCTTAATTATATTATGCTCATACACACTCGAAGGGACAGGAACAGGAACTGGGCAGGGGATAGGGGACAGAGACTGGGACCTGGACACTTGGTGGCACAAACACAGGCTTCCGGTGTTTGTCTCTGGGCTTTCGTTGGCTGGGAGCGGGGTGAAAGGACACTCTGTGCAGCGCCATTTTGATTAATTTGATAAATTCATTATGCGCACACCATATTGGCCAAGCTCGTGGGGATGCCCGTTCCTGTCCGGATGTGACTACGCGTCTGGATCGTGTCCTTTTTTGGCCCAGCCAAGCTGTGCACTTTGTTTTTTGTCCTGCCGCCGGTCAAAACCACCTCGTGACCAGAGTTTCGGATTGGGTTGTGTGGGTTCAACGTCCCCAAATGACATAACAAGGCAGTTTGTGTCACATTTGGCTTAAAAATGCGACTTTAACGATGCTGAAAGAAGGATTATTCCAGCCTCTATGGCCATTTTGCTGGACGTAATTGTTTCGAAACTTTTGAGTGGGTCATGTTGGCAAGACAAATGAATAGTTTCCAACTTTTGGATGAGAGCTGTGGCCATTGCTATCAATGTGGACCACTCGGCTGGACAAACAGCCAAATATCCATATATAAATATGTGTATAGTATACGACCAACAACTGCCGCCACAAACATGCGAGGCCTGCATGTAAATCTGAAAACGGTTTATGGTTACGGCCCAAATCCCAGCAGCTCCGAGTGTCGTCGAGCGGCATTTTGATGGATAACTTGTGGCCTCGCCTGTCTATGGGGGCGTGTGCCCAAAATACAATGCGGTGAAGCTAAGGACGAGTATACACTTGGGTATAAAGGGAGGTATAAATTGAACAAGCCACCGGAGACTGCATTTACTTAAACGCTTCTATATTAAATAACTCAACTTGTTAAAAATAGAAAATATAAAAATAAGGTTATGTGCCTTAGGAATTGTATTTAAAAGCATTTGAAACTTAAATAAATATAGAGAAAGGCATAAATAAACAACAAAATATGAATCAATAATGACAGAAATGTTATAAAGTTAAATATAATATTTCATCTCCTTGCTCTGCTATAATATACTATTGCATTGCTCAAATTATCCTGTTAATATCCCTTAAATATTTTTTCCAAGTGCACCCAATTTTTGGTATAATTTTTTGGCTAAGATTTGAATAAGGTTCAAAGCTGGTGCTGGCGATAATGGAAATTGAGCGTCTTGGCCTGCATCCCACAGGGGTGACTGGGGGAGCGAGTGTACATGTGTGCGGGGGGCCGAGTGGATTTGCGTGTACGGATGATGGTCATGTGTGTGGTAGTGTAACGCTTTTTATGGTATTTAAGATTGAACGGAATTTATTGCTGACACCCTAATAAAATTAACATTGAAATGGCAATTTGAGGCGGCAATAAGAATCAGCGGCAGAAGTAGCTGCGGCATCAGCAGTAGTATCGAAATCCTCAGCTCCCTGGAGCTCTATAAGTCGGAGCACCCCCTTACACCCACCCACACCCATTCGCACACACACGCATATCTAATCAATTTATCGTTCAATAATAGTCAAGCCACTGGATATATGGGATGTGGACGGCCCCGGGGCGGATGTGCCTAGGCGGCAGCCACTTTGACAAATCGCTAAGCGTGAAAAAAACGAAAGTGCGGGCGGCGGATAAAAAAAATTAAAGTCAAGCCGTCGTCAAATTGATTTCGAACTTTCTGGCAGAGAGCGTCAGATCCTTGAACCGCTTAAATGTCCCTGGGAAGGCGACGAAACACACTTACTTGGTCCCGCCCCCCAAGGGCAACCGCATCGCATCCTGCGGCTGTATCCGTGGCTTCTCTCGGCCAGGGGTGTCGCACGCTAAATAAATTGAAATGACTTCGTAATTGTATTTGCGACTCGGGCTAAATTAATCTAACTAGTTGGCATGCCGGCGCAGCGCTCGTGTGGAACCAATAGCCAAAGTAGCGAACGAAAACAACAAGCGCCGCCAACGCAGGGCACAAAGCGAACAAAGCGCCGTAAAACCAAAAGCTTGTTTTTCAATTGGACCCACCCACCAACCACCAAAGTGGATGTTTTTCGGCCAGAGTCGGCTCGGGGGGCGGTGGCGAGTCGCCCGCCTTTGAGAGCCAAATTGACATGTCGATGGTCATGTCCCACGTTCATGTCCCTTTAATTGACCATTGAATGTCAATTATGGCAGAAGCTAAGGCAGTTCCTGGACTTGAGCTAAGAGCGAGCTCATATTAGCCTGTTCCATATGAATAAGCCACATTAGTACGATTCCATTGAGCTAATGCCCTTGTAGGGTTATTTTAGGGTACACGATTTGTGGGGGGTTCAAAGGACCTATATCCTGAAACAAAAAGACAGGGAGAAAAGGTTGTCATACACTTGGAACATAAGAAACTAACGATTCTATTGTGAAATTAATATTTTATTAATCTATATATAATATTTGTATTATAGGGTTAAGAAAGAACTTGTACAATCTTTAGCAATATAGCAACATGTATTCTTCTCGCTGGCCTTTTTCGTCAGTGCAAAAAAATAGTTACAGCGACTGGAATTTAAATTGAAAGCGCCGAATGATTGGGCATTCTATTTTCGAATTACACTTTCTTGCCCCGGATTCCAGCCAAGCCCAGTTCCTGGGCAACTTTCCACAGTTGGCCCGCTTGGCTCTAATAACTCTCTGCGGCAGTTGCTGCAAGGAGTCAAGGATATTTGCCCTGCCCGCAGCCTCAAAGCCCCCGACATCCATCCTGTGCGATTTCACTTATTTATGCGACTGCTGCGAGCCATTCTGCCATTGCCCCGTCTCGACTGTTTGCCTGCCACTGGATACTGGCTACTGGTTACTGTAACTGCCACCGACTGTCCGTCCGGCTGTCTGTCTGGCAGTCGGTTTTTGTTTGTTTGCCCGCAATAAGAAAAGGCAACGATCGCGGGGCTAAACGTTCAAACAATGGCCAATAGATCTGCAACTGCAGCTGTGTTTAAGATTTGAGTATTAAAAAAAAATGCTAGGTTTTATATAATTTAAGATCTCTCAGGACTTGGATAAGGTTGTCTAAAAGATAACATTGTGGGTTTCTTATAATTACTGCAGATATTATTTAAATCTCATTTCTTAAATCTTCACCTAATTTTTAAAGAAAGTTAAGGAAAGTTTACCTTAAATTATTCAATTAATATTTTAAAAAAAGATATTCAGTAATCGAACAAGAAAACTTTTAGGTAGTATTTTTGTTCGTTTTTTATGCCTTCTTTGGAAAGCTTCCAAAAATATATTATTATTTATAATAATACCAATATTTACCCCTATTATTTCGGCCATATCTGTATCTGATTGTTAGTATACATATGTGTATACAATGTTCATTGTACATTGTACACAGTGGCCGATGGTCGTTCAACTAATGTTCTTCTAAGGCTAAGAGTTCTTTATCTGGCGGGGAGAATGTGTGCCCGCTGTTTTAAAGGCGCTCAAGTTGCTCATACGCCCTGTTGGCCTGATGTATCCCGCGTCCTTTTTTTGCCTGATGAACGTAATTTTATATTTTAGCTCTCGGAGCTTGTTGCTGCGGGAGTTTTGCCGCCAAGCCATGGCATTGATAAGCCATTGGCCGGGGAAGGCGTTTTATCGCCGAAACGCTGAAAGATGCGACGCTGCCCACGGACTTTGGCATCGCCGCGAGCCGGGAAAGTCAGCAGCTGCTGTCGCTATAGTCGCTATATTCTACGGACTTGTTTGCTCGCTGTGGGAATTCATACAGCACACATTCAGCACCACAACAGATAGCAGTGGCTATTGTTTTACGATTCCATGTATAGGGTAAATAGACACAAAAGCGGGTATCTTTTGGAGCTAAACCTGGGAAATACCCCGCTTGATGGGGAAGTATTATGAATAAATATTCATATTAGAAGGTGAAATTTGTTACATTTTTTTATTAACTTGATTCTTAAGTACATCTGCTTAAATTTAAAATAATAAAAGATCTTTTAGAAGCACACTTTCTATCTGAAATGCTTGACTTTGAATTACTTTAATTTAAATTGTTTAATGCACTTTTTAAAATATAAATGTGAAAATAAAATTCTTACCTTATCCAGTTTTATTCATATCCTTCAGTACTAAACCTATATCCCTTTGTCTTACCCATGGGAACCTTTAGCATGCCCCTTGCTAAAGACACTTTAATTGCTTCTAAATGCTCTATGTTTTCGCTGTGTATGTTTGTTTCTTTCTCTGTGTTAAGCGTATCATATGGCATTTGAATATGGTCCACTAATGCGTATTTAACATTTGGCTGACCTTGGGCGTTATCGCATTTCACAGAACCAACTGCGAGTGGGAATCCCGGTTCGATTGCCATTCCCCAAGGGAGGAATGCAATAAGGTCACAACATATGCCATGTGGGATTCTTCGTCCTCGGTGGAAGCTGCAGCATTCGATGTCCTTCGCATGACTCCTCTGTCATTTCCGGTGGCCATAATGAAAAATAGCACTTGCCGCACTTCCGTTGGGGCATTATTGAGCGGTGCGTGGCCCCGCATCGTTAACTTGGCCCTAACTCGCATCCTGCCGCGAAGCGGCCAAGTGTCTGTTAAGCAAACTTGGGCGTTTCTCCACCCAAGCATTCGACATAAGACATTCGAAATTCCGCATTCCCGTGGCTGCACTCCATTGGTGTTTCACTTAATTTGTCATCGTGACTTTGCCGCCCCCGAGAAGGCGTGGCCGCTGCTGACGTCAGCTCGGCGGATAATTCACTCAGAGTCCTCGAAGGGTGACGTATGGTGGCAAGGACTCGCACTCACTTACCACAACCTGTCAGCGTCTAATGAGGGCGTGTGACTTTAAGTGCGGCGGGAGATTTAAAACTGCATTAAGCTGAGCCACCGCGGATGGCCGATGAGCGATAAGCATGAGCAGACAATGATCCGAGCCAAGAGTGTCGAGTGCCAAGTGGTAAGTGGTGGGACCTCGGCCAAGTGCCGGCAATTGTCGCCTTTTATTGGCTGCAATTTTTACGAGCTGCCTGCATAGTTAACCGCTGCTGGCCACCGTGGCTGACTTTCACTTTTGCCCATGCCAATCCATTTTACGAGCGCGAGTTCAGTGACCTTTGGATCCCAGAAACGCCACCACCACCCTGCCATCCGGCGTCTTAATATGCAAACGCAACATTATAATGACCGCAGGACACAAATGGAAATGGACGCGAACACGGCTGCTGGTTTTTGGCCATGTTTTTATGGCTTTTGCCCCCACGGCCACGAGTTGGCCAAGTGCGTAATGAAAAATGTATTTATTGTGGAATAAAAATATTTATCAGTAAATTAAACGCCCTGTCAGTCTGGATCTATTCGCTGCGGATTGCATGACGAAACATCGAAGCGTTCGCAATCAGCCGAGAGAAGTCTTAAAAACCAGCTGGCCGGTCACTAAATTTGGAATGCCTCTGGGAGGAGAAGGAGGGACGACTTCGATAAAGTGTGAGGACAATAAATTCTTGAACTCAGCGGGAACCACAGAAATCCCTTTTTAATACCTCCAGCATAACGATAATGGTTGATGAAATATATGCCGATCCCTAATGGGTTGGGACTTAAATAAATCTGGGGTCAAACAGGAAGGATTGTACCAAAACATACGGATTCCCTGCAGCATTTATTTAATCAAATAACAAATAAACAAACGGGGGTTATTCACTTCCCTTTTATTAATCGGTGAGGCAACCGGAAAAACAAGTTCATATTTACGCGATCAGGGCGATAAATGTAATTTTCGATATTAATATGAGCTTCTGATTGAAAGCTACATTAAATGTCAGTCAAGATGTCATAAAGAATGGATCTCTGGGAACACAGATACTGCATGCATAATAGTTATACACCTAAGGATATATTAGAACGCAATCCAAACAGAAGTGATCCTATTTTCACCATGACAAAGAATACTTCCTAATATTGCTCCCCTGGATATGCGATTGTCGCCCCGATTTCAGAAGCATTTAAGCCGGTTTTTGTTTGCCTTCCAATTAAGGGGACTCTGCTGCTCTCCAGCGGTGGCAATTAGAATTGCAAATGATTCTGCCAGCGCAGAGCCAAAAATATAAACCAGAACAGCCAGAGCGGCAGCTGAGCGTGTGTCAGAAATAAATGTGAAGGGGAGCCCTGATCCGGGCTGAGTCCCGGACCGAACCCAGCCCAGGCCCGGCCAAGACGAAGACGAATCCGGAAATGGCACCAAAGTGCGGAACAAGTGGCCGAGCGAGCGCGCTTTTCGGGGGGATGATGGAACCGGTCCCGAGGATTGCGTGGGAGCTCACAGTTTTTCAATGGCGACGATGCGCCCAGAAACAATTTGAGAGTAATGATGAAGAAAGTTGTTACCCGGCGTGTGGCTCATTTGTCAGGGATTGGGATTAGGATGGGGACTGACACAGAAGCTAGCCAAGAGCGGGTTATAATCTAAACTGCTCGAAGGAAATAGGCATGCATAAATTTATATGTGCAGGAATGGCGTGAAAAATGGATGGGCAGTTTATTTAAAGATGTTTGCCTTTGGGTTTTCACTTCTTTCCTGCTCATGCGAAGCGTTCGTTCTTCTTGTTATTTTCCATTCCCTGCCGGCGTTTAGCAGGCATTATTTGTGGCGTTCTATTGATTTTTGATCGGGGCAAAGGTAGAAGCCTCATCGGTTTAATTACCCAAATCAATAGACATGAATAAAAGAGCTATAAATATATGCGTATACTTGAATGATACAAATTGTAGTCCGCTGGTTCAGGTGTACATACATGCCAATCAGGTAGCAAAACAATTGTGCTTTACTGGACAATTGGCAGGCCACAGTGCCAGCCACTGGGCCAAGAGAGAGCGACTTCCAGAGAAGAGCCGAAGAGCTCTAATTGTTTAGTTAAGCGCGGCTGAATATAAATAGAACTTAATGATGGGAGCATATTTTCCAAGCGGCCATATGGCACTTTGCATGACAAATGAGGCGTTCGTTGCCTCACTTCTTGATTCTTCCGGCTCCCTTCTCCATGATCCCTTCTCTGGGTGGGAACGGGTTGACGAGGGTGACGTCGGGTCGGGTGTCAACTCCTCTATCATTTCTCTCCAAATAAACTTTTCCCATTCAACGCTTTCAACGCTTCCTGGTATCATTTATCTGGAGGGCGCACAGACTTAATAACCCATTTGTTGCCTGATTCCGGAGTCATGACTCCCAGGCATACAAATGGCCAATAAGAGAGACAGTGAGACATATGCCGCGGAGCGTAAAAAACGTTAGGAGAACGCACGGAAACGACCTTGCCAGCCGGCAAACATTTGACTTCTAATTAAGCTTCAGCGGCAAGAAAACAAAAGTTCTCACAAGGCGATGATTAAGCGCCCACGTACAACGCAGCCAGGGAGCAGGAGAAGGGAGGAGGAGCTGCCACCACCCACCCTCGGTCGGCCTTCATTCCGTATGCGCGTGCTAATCAAATTGGGTCTAGTCCCTGTCTGCGCCGTGTGTCTTTTGGCCTTTCAGGAGTGGCTCAAAAACTGGCTTGGCTGCGCTATGTTGTTTATCAGTCGTGTCTGCCTCTAATGTGTAAGTGTGCCAAAACTGATTGCATAATTATGCAAATTCCCCGGCACAATATACGTCTAATGAATTACTCAGACTCATACCCGAAACCCCGAAGTCCGCAGTTCCCTTTCCCCCAAGAAAGCCAGAAGTGATGCCCATGGCTCTTAGTCAGCAGAGAAGAGGCTGAAATGTAAACAGTTAGTGGCCACAGAGAATGGGAAAACGCTCAGAAGTGTGAGCCTTTCCTCCTCCTTCTTGCAGAGTTTTTCTTGTCGATAATGATTATACAATAATTTGCTATTGTTCCCGCTCTTTGTTTGGGGACTGAGTTTGGTAATTACATTTGACTTCAGTCACAGGAGAGGAAGTGTTATGGATTAATCGAATTAGGTCCGAGTCTGCGACAACAGGCAGGATAATTAACAGGCATTGCTTCCTCATTGCCAGCTGCAGGACTCGATCTAATGCACAGAGAAAAATAGTGATTTATATAGGAGTGGAAAGACTATACGTTGCAGCTTTTTAGTTAATAATAATGACAGATAAAAAAGGGAAGAAGATGAACCAGCAACTTAAGCTCGACAGGCAGGACATTAAAATTGATTAAAAGAATTAAATTGATTGAATAAGAACTTGGGTAAAATGGTATTACAAGGTAGTAGCTTAAATCTTAGACATATAAGCCTTGGTTTTGCTCTTTGTAGAGCGGTATTTAGAAAAATTATATCATTCAAGGAACACTTGCTGCCTCTGACTTAGCTAATTCTTTATATTCTTTATATAAAAACCAAAATCTTTAAGCGTGTTCTGATTTTCTCCTTGGTGTATAGTAACTGCGTTGACAGTAAATTAAATAGCATTAGTTCACCCCCTTGCCGTGACCCTGCACGTGCCGTCTGAACAATTCATAATCGTTAAACCTAATCGCTGAGCTCATTTTCACATTGCCGCGTTGTTTATTTTTCCCGGCATAACAAAACCCACTCGCCAAAGTTCAATCGAAAACTGGCCCATAAAAAGGAATTAGAGCACGCACAAAAAAGTAAAAGTTAGAATTTTAACAAAATAAATACGACGGGCACATTAAAAACTATATCGACAATAATCATCAATAGTTTTTTAGGTTAAACAAACGATGCATTGGGAAAATAAAGAAAAGGCAGCCCAACCCAGGATGGCCCACCTTTTATTTGGATTGCGGGCGACGACGGCTGAGCTAAATTTTGAAAAGAAATTCACGCTGAGAATGTCGCTGGCACTGTTTATTATGGCTGTGAGTCAACAGCGCGACAAAAGACGCGGGCATTTCTTATTCCGGCGGCGTTCCTGCGATTGCAAACGCGATCGCGATTGCCCCAAAAAACAAATACAAAACTTAAGTCAAAACAGCCTAAAATTCAAAAAATCGAAAGGCGCCACACACGCGTCTGGCAAATCAAATGGACAGGCTGGATGGACTGACTTAATTTGCCCCTCATCTCCCCGATTCCGATGGACAGCTCCATGGACGTGTTTGACCGCATACTTTTCCTTTTTTTTTTTTTTGATTTTTGCCCCGGTTCGGTTTGCTTTTCTTTCCAGCCGAGCGTAATTAGGCAGAGCAAGGCGTAAAAAGTGAGACGCTGCCAACGGGGAGGAGCAGAGAGATAAAAAAAAAATGGCAACATGAAAGACGAGCGCATAAATCACAATTCATACTCGTATAAATAAAGACATTTGATTTGGAACCGGGCCTCTTACGCTGTCTCGGCCCGACTGACCAAAATAGCAAAGCCCAATCAACTTGTGATGCAGGCGGAAAATTCTTGAAATGAAATGCCGGCCTCCGTGGCGTATACGCAATAAATTTTCATATTTCTTATGCCGCTCGCGCGGTCTCTTATCCGATTTGCCCCCCAGTTCGCTGGTCTGTAAACGATGCACTGGGAAAACCAGTTTTGAGGACACAAATTTGTCCAGGAAAATGTTTTATATTGAAATAATTTATAAATTTGAACTAGTTTCGAAATAAAAATTAACTTTATGGCGTAATGGCACTATTATGTTGATTACACTTGTTTTTCGAGTAAAATAGGTTTTTACATATTTAATATTATTATTCTAAGAAAATAAGACCATTTATTATTAAAATAATGCTGTAGACTAACCCCAAAACAACATATATTATTAATGGTTCAAAGGCTTCAAAATTATAACTTTATACTTATATATATAACTTATAACTTATAACTTTAGAAATATCAACAAATAAATAAAAATTTGCCTAAAAGTTTAAAAAGTTAAAAGTTCTCTTGAACTACGTTTCTTAATAAATATTTTCCCAGTGCTGTTTTTAAAAACTTTATAAAAACATAAAAATAACGTTTATCTAAGAATAATCGAAATCACTCTTTTCAGTAATAAACCTTTTACGATGTGTGGCCCTCATGCGACCCAAACATGTTACTTTTAATTTAATAATCATCATAAACGAAGCACATTTTTTCCTGTGTATGGATGAATACGGTTTGGAGAAAGGGGCTCGGGTGCTGAGCCCACGTATGACGTAGAATGCTAAAGAGTCCGACTGCCAAAATTTATAAACAAGCAAAACTGAGCCGGGCTAAGTCGACCTGGGTGTGCGTATTAAATATGTGTGGCATTAAATTTGCGCGGCAATACGGATTGTAAACAAAAGGCCCCGAAGAGCACCAACAGATGTTGCATTTATTTAATGAGCCGTCGATGGGCGGTGGGCGATAGGCAATGGGCGCTGAGGGCGATGAGGTGTTGGAAATGTGTTCTTAAGCAAATAAAACCCCATATTTATACAACTTATTCGGGGTATTTTTGGACAGGCCTGGAGTATTCGAACGTGAGCGGTTAAAATGAGCTACAAAATACTGTGACATCGCTGTGGGGTTTTGAGAGCTTCTCGCGAGGTCACGATGTGATAAGGCTCGGAGTAGGGAATCCGTTTCGGATTCAAGAAGCTCGCGCCACACTTTTCGAGTGTGGTCTCAAGCCGCCACTCGAGATGATGATGACGATCTTGATCATCGGTATAACGACGATGACTGGGCAATTGCGCAGGCTGAGGCTGGCATTAATTTGTCAATGTTTATATTTTGAAATCAATATTATCAGCAAAATAAACATTATTAATAATGATGCGTGAGCACAGTTCAATGGATAGTCAGTCAGGGCGACAGAGTTATACAGAGAACCATTGAAACGCGTATGCTAATGTCGTTGAAATAATCACGTTTGCTTTCAATTATTCGATCACATATTAAAATGGCAGAGGTGGGATTTACAAATACTGGGGCTGAACTATATCAAAATTTAATAATTCTTAAAGGGTACCTGCTACAGAGAACTTAAAGAAAACCAATAGAAACACGTGTTTTAAACACGTGTTTGGCCCAATTTACTTTTCAAGTTATCAAGATCAACACATAGCACTACTTGTACGAGTTAAACTCAATAGCTTTATCAGAAACACCTTCACTTTGTTTACACACACCGCTTGTGTAGACTTACCTACCAAAAAAAGCCGGCGGAATACCCAATATCTGGGCGAAAAACCGGCCGGGAGCGGGGGATCGAGTCAGATGCTGTGTTGGGAACTGTTTCGTCTGCCCGCGCAATGCATGCGGCGGCGAGTGCATTAATTTCCGATGTCAAACTTCACGGCAACACTTAACGCAATACGCTTTTTTTATGTTTTGCATGTAATTAAAAGCATTAACGCGACGCCGACGACAACCGCAGCCAGCTGACAACGTTGTTGACATTAATGGCAGCCGCAAAGTGCAGGCCTCCGCCGGAGGAAAATCAGCCACAAAGACGTGAAAAGTGGAACCGAGAACTGCACCTGTCGCCTGATTCTATTTCCCAAAATTCGATTCCAGAACTAAGTCTCGTGCGCTTTCTCTGCAGGCCGCACGATCCGGCCAACCGCTCGACGGCAAGTTTTCCAAAAGACTAACGGCGCGGTTTTCTAGCAAACAATTTTCATACGCCGTGTTTGCCGGCACGGCCAAAACAACTGGCAAAGCTCCTTTACTTGGCAGCACCGCCGAAGCTCTCTCGGATCCAAGCTAGTCGAGAGCTTTGTCACTCGGCTTTCCCTCCTCCTCCACCTCCGGCGCCAGTCGCTAGTCATTTTGGCGCGAAAAGCATTCGACGGGCTTTTGTGAATGGAGCCAAGTGCTTTGCCACTTGGAAATTGGTAAGATTGGAGGAGCGCGTAGTATCAGGCGTAGTATGAGGACGGGCGAGTGACGCAAGGTGAATGGAGGGTGCGCGTAAAAGCTGACTTGCAATTATAAATAATACAGGGTGTATATAATAGAATAGCTTGATCATTAAATAACAACTCTCAGATATGTTGAGTCTTTATAAGCTATATTTTAGTTTTAAGAAGTTAGCATTGATATACAAATTAAAGTACGGAGAATAATTATTCAAATATATTTGTAAAGATGAATCTGTTAAATTTTGTCTTGTTTATTTGTTTACAAATTTAATTTATTTAATAATATACAATAATAAAATATATATATTTATATAAATTAAATGGATTTCACTCTTCGGGTTAGGAAAAGCGATTCAAATTTCGATATAGAATATTTTTGTAGATAGACTACAATGTTTTTCCGACTCTTCCATTAATCGAATTATATTTTTTGTTAATTATTTTATTATAATTTGATATAAACATGTTTGCTAATTTATTTCATCACCCAAAATCAATTTATACTCTGAAATAGCTACTGCTATCAAGTTCCTATTACTCTTGAGCACTTTTGCGATTACTGTGATGAATATTAAGTGCCATCAAGTTTATTTATTAAGTTCACCAATTTCCTTTAATAAATCACTATCCCTTATCAGGGTTACTTTGTTCAATAGTCCAGCAGCGAGAAACTAACTTCAAATAAAGTAAAAGGTTTGCCTAATGACTGAATAATAATATGGTCATATAAATTACATGTTTTTTTTTTGTTTTAATTTAAATTTTAGTTACTTCATTGTGTATAATAAAGAGAGAAGCACCAGCCTAGATTAAATGTATTATTTATTATATGAGATGTATATTTTCTTATGGAGAAAAGCCTGTTTCCAAAGAATATTAGACCAACTGCAAAAATGCATGTTTATCTTTTACTGGCATTACTCATCTAATGTATTAAGGCTTGAATAGGCTTAGCACAACAATACAAAATGGAAAATCACATGACAAATCGTAATATACTCTTTTATACAACCAGCTTTTTGTGAACAAATTCAATAAGATTCCGGTTGTAGGATTGGGTTAAGCAAATTCGATGTTTCATATATATTAAAACAAGGATACAATTAAGACATAACTTATAGCTAGGATATGAAAAGATCCTAGCTATAGGTTATGTAGTTCAGTGATTTTTATTTCCACAAAAAGAGATCGTCATCGCCTGATATAAAAAATGTTCCACACGTGCCTTAACCTCTTCGTTCTGATTAAAAAGTTTTTACCAGAAACTTATAAGCATTCGTCAGCTTGCACTTTGGATCTAGAAACTTTGATATAGAACAAATTACTATCTAATCAAGACGATTTCAGTTTTTGGGAAACAATAAATCGGATTTCCTTGTACCTTCTATTGAGCCAACTCAATATGAACTGGCGAAAAAAGCCGAATCGAACACTTATCGGGGCAATAAGAACCGAAATGAGCAATCAAAACAAAATATTAGCCGACTGGATTTCCCAGGCCCTAGACGCCGCTGTATCAGGCAGTTTAGTAGCGTTTTATTTGGCTTCTTGAAACTCGATCAGATATACATTTTCTGAGAGCTCGTTGAAACGAGCGAGTCTATCTGGACTGAAAGGCCAGGTAATCAAGTCCTTTACCTAAGAAACCTCTCTGACTTTATTATTTCGCTATAATCTGTATTGTTTTTAACCGTCTATGCTAACTGCACTAATCACACTTTATTAATATAAACAGTAATGAACTCCAAAGTTCAGAAAAAACCCCTTAATCAACACAGACTTTTGAGTCACGATCTCAGCAAGTGCCAAGGAGTCTGCATGCCTGCACCTCGTGGGTTTTGGGAAAGTTTGTTGTTAAAATTGTTCCTTTAATGGATTGTTTGTAAAAAGCTGTACTACTTATTCGTACAATTACTTATTTCGTCTTGGCACAATCTTCATAATCTCAAAAATGTACGTATAAAAAAAAACACAACATTTTGGATGTTGTAGTAGAGATCCCGGAAAATGCAGGACATACTATTTTTTCTGTGAAATTTAAAGGTAGAACTAGAACCTTTATCCTAACATCTTCAGATAAATATCCGATGTATCTTAAATTTCTCATGTTTCATAAACAAATTGTTTAAATTTACAAAAATTCTTTATTTTCACAGCATATTTGTAGGTCCTATATGTTAGCATAAATAAACTATAGACAAAGAGTTTTCTTATTGTTACAATATCTAATTAGTCGCCTGCGCTTCCGTATCCTTGGTAGTCTGCAAGTCAATCTTGCTTTCTAGAGGAGGAGCTGATGCCGATTCAGTATCTAGTGGAGGTGCCACTGGCTCTGAAACTTGCTTCTCAAGATCAATTGGAGACTGGGAGGCTTCTGGCGCCACCTCAGCTGAAGGTTGGAGTTTCGGCTGGGGAGCTGGTCTTCGATTCGGCAGAATCAGACTCTCTAGTCCCCCACATGGAGCTTCGATCATAATATAGAGGATATAAGCGAAAAGCACAGAGAAGCCAAAGTCCTGCCAGAAGCGCAGCATCTAAAAAGGAGGCAATTGTGAAGGGTTTATCATCAAAAAAAAAACACTGCTTGATTACTCACAATATCGTAGTTCGAGAAGTAGGTGTTGACGCGCGTACGTCCTCCATTGAGGTTCTGTATGAACAGATGCCCCATGTAGACGCAGAAGGACAGCTTCGAGAGTGGCTGCCACAGCGGCGAGCTGAGGAAGGAGTTGGCCAGCCCCCCGTATCCCTGCATGCAGGCAAATACCACCCAACTCAGGCCCAGGGGCCAGGCGATCCTAGAGAGCGACACGTAGAAGGCTTCGTTAAGGATAGGCAGTGTCTTGCTCTTAGCCATGCCGTAAGGATACATGGCGAAGATGCAGGTGAGCAGCAGTGCCAGACTGGTGATCCATCCCACCCAGACGGTGGGGCGGCTCAGCTTGATGGATTTTCCTCGGATCGAATGCAGGAAGTAACCAAACAGGAAGCCAACCAACCAGCCCGAAGCCCTCGTGTGTGTGTAGTGCGACAGGTCGGTGCTGCCGCCACCGTCAGGTCCACCGCCTCCGCCGCCGTTTAACCTATACAAATTAAATTAACTTATTAAATAAAACTCCGATGGAAAGCATTGTAGATAGCCTTACAGTGAGTAGTCGTTGATCACCATAATGCTGAATAGGTAGGCGGCCAGACCCAGCATCAGAAGGAGCACCAGTGCAGCTCCCTTCTTGCCCCACTTGTACACAACGATCAGCAGTATGGGGGCGATGATGTACAGCTGCATGTCGATGGCCAGGTACCAGGTATGAGCCAGGCACTGCTTAAAATATTATGGTTAGCTTCATTATTTAATAAGTACTTAAATCCACTTACCTCCTTGTCGGCAGCATAGTTCTGAATGTAAATCAAGGTCCAATACCAGTTGTCATTGCAATTATCGTAGTTATCAAAGTTCCAGTTGCCGTACAGCGGACCATCGCCCACCAAAGGCAGAACCTTCAGGTAGATAAGGATGGACACGGCCACGATGGGCGTCAGTCGTAGATAGCGATGCAGATACATCAGTGGAATATTCAGTTTTCCCTTGGCCCTAAAACGATAGCAGTTTTGGTTATGGGAAGGTCTGGCTAGGACTGGAGCAGATTTACCTATCCATGGCGCGCAGAGGAACCATGGCCACAAGCAGACCGCTGATGAAGAAGAAGGTGTCCACAGCGAACACTCCCTCGTAGATGACGTCCATGAAAGGTGTCTTGGCCCACTGTGAATAAGTTGATCATGTTTTTAATCCCCAATTGGATTTAGATTCGCATTTTTTGCACTCACCGTGTACACATCATACAGGTTGATGTTGGGCGAAGTGATGCCAATGATGTAGTCATGACCATAGCAAACCCAGATCAAGGACATGCAGCGTATTCCATGGAGACACTCGATCACATTGGGATTAGATGTCGTGCTAACCCGGAAGAGTGAACGGGAGTTGGCACGGGCCGAGAAAACCTTTAGAATGGGTGGTAATTTTTCTGAGAAATAATTTTAAACATAAAATACGTAAGAGATATCCTTTAAGGTTAAAAGCTTTGCAAACTTACTTTGATCCTCGCATAAGAAATAGTCGTAAAGAGTAGCCAGAGCTGCGGCAGCACCAAATACTGACAGTAAAACTCTGCAAATTAAGGAGAAATAAATATTTCAAGCTAGTAATAAGAAAAAATTCTTGAACTCACATTGTAAAAATGGTAACGCCATCGTAGGCATCTCTCTCCGCAGTTTTGCAAGTGCCTTCACTAACCAGATTCACGTTGTCACTCAGCTCAAGTCCGATTAGCTGCTTGAACAGCCGACGGAGCAGCGTGTCCATGTTGGTGGCCGAACAGGCGGATGGAAAACAGACCGCCGTCTGAACCCTCATCATGCCGCCGGCATTACCCAGCAGTTGCTGGAGCGGCAGCTGGGCCAGGCAGTACTTCCCCAGCAGGGTGTAACTGGAGGCTATAGTCTGCTCAATGGCCACGCACTCGTCGTAGTGGCCGAGGTCCTTGAGATGTCCCTTGAGGATTCCAGCCGGTATCGATCCCCAGGAATCAATCACTGAACACAAAAGATGTGTTAAACTTGCCATTCTTGTTACCTTTAAATCACTGTACTTACTTCTAAAGGCCCAAAGCTCACCGCTGACCAATCCGGCGGTGAGCTGGGCAAACTGAGCATAGCACTGCAGATCCTGGGCGGTGGGAAGCCTTGTTTCGGGCACCAAATCCTCTAGAGTTACGTTCTGGTAGAAGCTGAAGAAATCCTCCGATAAATGCCGCAACCGGTTTATTCGCTGGTAATCCTTAACGTCCAATTCAAGGCCTTGATTAAGGTCCAAGTCCAACCCGAGGGCGCTGGTCAGAGCCAGGCCAAAAAGGAGGAGCACTATTACCGTAATTCTTACCATATCTGTGGACTTCCAACCACCGAATGTTTCGCATCCAGACTAAAGCAACCCTTTTTATAACCGATAGCTGGCATAGCTACTGGATGTCTGGCAGTCGTCTGAGATAAGGATTAGTTATATATGGTCTCTTTCGATTAGTCCAATTTTCGTGACTCTGCAATCTGCGAAAGGCCTTTACTTTATTATTGTGATTGAAATCTTCTCACGTAACCCTTGTTTTTGCATATTATGGGGGGCAGATTATCTTATCGATGGCAAAGAACTTCTTCGGTCAGTGTGCACTTCCATATTCTAAATTCCTGAGATTAATAAACAAAGATTTATTGTCTCGGGGGTTTGCACTACATTGAAAGTATTATGGGTCAATTTTTCGCAGAACAGAAACGGCCTTGTCCTTGTCCTTGACTATTTCCCCAGGCACAAACACCAAGCGATTGGACTTTGCTTGTCACATCTATAACAATACTTGCAAATCACTTCCATATCTGCCGGTGTCTGGCGGTTCGAGCCGCAGGCGCTGTCCTAGGGGGTAGTCAGCTGTTATTTATATTATTTATATTTCTATGATTAAGTAGGCGATCAAGCCGGAAAGTTGATCGCAAGTGTATCTTGGTTATCTGATTTTTGCAACTAGTTCATTTGCATACGGTATACAGAGGTTTTCCAATAACTGGATCTGCCGCCGCACTGCAGCCTGTCACCAATAATATATGGCCAGCTTTATAAGTCTGATTCTTTAATGGTAGTGTAATTGATCACATAATTCGTTTTAGATCAGATTTTATGTCTTGATTGGTTCAATATTTAAAATTACATTTACTTCCTGAAGAAAGTCCTAACCCTCTACTGGATTAAAATTATCTGCAGGCCTGGAATTATCATGTGAAGTTTCCTAAGGCTCCCTGCCTCTCCAGCTCCTCTGAGGTCTTTAAGGCTGTTGGGATGAGTTCTGGAAAGATGATCTCAGTAGAAGGAAGTTTTGGCTGGGGAGATGGTCTTCGACTCTGCAAAAGATGGCTTCCAATCCTCCACGGGTGGGGCTTTGCTTAAGATGTACATCACGTAGGCGAGCAGCGCAGAAAATCCAAAATGTAAAAGAATCACAGCATCTGATTAATGTAGTCGCAGAAAGATAGCTTGCCAAGCTCCCGTAGCCATACATACAGGCAAACACAACCCAACTCAAGGCCAGAGGCCAGGCAAACCAGGAAAGCGACTTGCTCTTGCCAATTCTATAGGGATATATCGCATAGATGACTGTGAAGATCAGGGCCAAGCTAGTGATCCACCCTGCCCGGACAGCGGGAGGACTCAGTTTAATGTACTTTTCACGGAGCGTGTGCCAGAAATAACCAAAAAAGGAAGCCGACTAGCTGATAAGAGACTTTTGCAGTAGCCGTCGAGCCAAAGGATACTCTAAAAAGGAGATTTATTTTATAGATCTGACATATATATATTATTAACACAAAGTATACTAACTCACTACTTATTGATGGTCATATATCCGGTTAGGACGCCAGCGAGCCCAAGAAGAAACATTAGGACTCCAATTGCGCCTCTGTTGCCCCAATCGTAAACTGAAAGCAGGAAAATAGGGGAACTTAAAAAATTGGGAAGAGTAAATATATATTAACATCTTAATTTTTATATAGAGTCGCAGGTAGCAATGAAGTTTGATCAACGGGACATTTAACTCTTTCTTAGCTCTGAAGGTGCATTAACTTGAGTCTAAGAAGCTAAAATTAAAATAATTTACTATTCCATGGCTCTCTAAGAGACTCCATGAGAAAACTCAACTGTGAAAGAAGAAAATTTCAACTGCGAAAACATCTTCGTGGATGAACTGCATAAAGGGTGTCTTTAGCCCACTGTTAAATTGTTAAAAACCATGTTAAACATTTCTTATGTTTTGTTAAAAGCTGAAAAATATCTCCGACTAGTGACGGACTCTGGCTAAGCGATGAAGGTTAGAAGTAACCCTTTATAACCTCTCTATTGAACTTTCCATTTTCACGATGATTTTGAACAAAATATTTGTTGGCCTGTTATCTCTAATCTAAAGTATTGAATTTCCGAAGAAGTCTAGGTATATGTTTGCTATCACTAATCACCAAGACAGAGGGGCTGGCGTGCGCCGAATCTTATCGGTATCAAAAACGTCTTCTTAATCGGCTATTAAAAATTCCTCAGAACCCCCAATCAACGATTTACGATGTGTGTTAAATATGGGTTTCCATGTGAGTAATGCGTATTGCAAATTTTAAAGTGGAGGAGTGATTATTAGACCAATTGGATTCCGCTGAATAGCAAAGAAACATTATGGTGCTGTCGCCGTGGTCAACTTAGGGAAAATTGCCATAGGCGGCTCTAATTGTAATAATTACTTGATAGAACGACACTTATTAAACTGATTATAAATTCTTAATATAGTGATTTGAAAAATACTATCATAATACCATTCTATTATTAAAGAACTCTCTAAGAGGTAGAAAACATGTGAGCAATAACAGTGGTCCAATTAAGGAAAATCTTTATTTATTATTATGTATTTCCCAGCATAGAGATGTGAAACTACTATTACATTATTATTAATTAATTTTATTTATTACTTGAAATAATGATAGCTGTACTTGTTTGAAATATGGCGGGCTTCCGAGATCTCTCAGGTGTTTTTAATAGGTTAGCTTTATCGGAATATCGATTTGCTTATTGCAATCACCTTATTAACATCGGGCGATATTTGCATTTAACATGCCCAAGTAGCCCGTCTCCGCTGCCACGCCTATGCTCTAATATGAACAGATAGCTGGCCTGCAGCTCTAATGATAGTTTAATTGGCCGCATAATTCAATTTGAATTGGCCCAGCTGTCCGGCTAACGCGGCTGGCTCGGCTGTGGTGGGGAAGTGCCCGGCCAGACTAGGCACTTCCGTGCGCACAGTGGCCAGATTCTTGCAAGTAATTAATCGCCAGACACTTGACACGTTCGCTGCTCGCAATTGAGATGGTCATGATTGCGGCACGCATGTCGGCGCAAAAGCGTCGCTGTCATTGTCATGACCAACAAGGCGAATGCGCAACAAGCGGACCTAATCGAAAAACGCCAAGTCGCACAGATCACAACAATGTCGACATCAAAAGAACAAATTCGATCAGCCGAATGCGAAAGCAATCAGCGCCGTCGAATTGTTAGATTCGACAGTCGGTAATCCGTCCACCTGCCGCCTGTCCGACAGCAGCTGTTAACAGTAAATTGTCCCGCTCGGCGTCGACTTGTTTTGTTTAGGGAAATACTTGTCGGGGCGAAAACGAGTTGGACAGCCCCCTGCAACAGTACACTTGGGGAAAAGCATCTGTCGAATGGCAATCTGAATTATTGGATTAAACAAAAGTACTTTGGCTTAAAATGTTTAGGCTTAAAGATAGTTTAACTCCAAAAAGGAGCCACAATTTCTACGTCAGTTGTAAGAGAATAAAAATACAGATACAATATTTTTAACAATCTAAGAACTAAAAGAAACGAGTATATTTTTATAAAACTGAATGGTGGTTTGGAAGAAGACCATATTTTCCTGGAAAGTATCCGAAACCTCTGTAATTTGAGAAGGTTAAAATAAAATGTTTAAATGTTTAGCTGTATAAAAGAATAATAATAATTAAAATGACCAAAGGAGGGTGAGACAACCTACAACATCCCCGAGCACTTATTTGTTAGAAAATAAGTAAGTATAAGTCTATGACATCTTTTTCTCCCAAAAGTTCTTTGCTTAACTTTTAGTCTTTCGCAATAAATTTGGTATTTTTAGCATAATATTTTGTTTTCTTTTATTTCTTATTTCTTCTTAACTTATTGAATTAACCTTATGTGCTAATATTTCTTTCTCTGTACAATATCCGCAGTATAAGTTCGTCACAATCGTGCCTTAAACAGCTCAAATCGCGCCAATCGACAAAAACAAATGAGAACATTGTAGCCGACTACGGAGGCAGTTTCGTAGAACTGCCCGGCGATTGAACGCGCGGATATATATGCGTCACACTTTCTTTTTGGGGAAGTCCGGATGCGATGCCAGCCGACTAGCAGCCGGTTCCAAAGGTGCCTCCTCACTGCCGCTGACGTTGCGATCTGGAAACGTGACTCGGGTGTGAATAAGCTGAGATACGAATCTTGGCATCCCGCAGATACAGATACAGATACTGTCAAAGCAGAGAGCTGCGGGCTAATCTTAATTGGTTCAAAGCACACCTTCACTTCGTTTCATTCCCATTTATAGAATTCAATTAAATTTTGGTAATCGGTTAATTAACAGTTCTTGCTGATCACTTTTTAAACACCAGTCTCAGCCTCCGATGTCGTAACATTTTGCAGGAGTGAATCACGTTACCAAATTCCCATTAAACTGCACTTAACGTGTGTTGTGACCCAAATCTCCCTGTGAATCCTTTTGTTTCAACGTAAGAAAAAACCCCCCAAAATGCGCTTTTTATTCGAAACATGTGCGTTGAAGTCAAAACATTTAATTAGTAAATAAAGCAATTGAAAGAAGGAAGTTAGTACTTATTACGGAACGCTTGCAATGTGTAGAATAATCTGTGCTTTTTTATGGTCAATCCGCGTTTAAATTGCTAAGTTGCCGCCAATTATATTTATTATAACAACTAATATACTATTACTTATTTTAGTTACATATTCTGAGATACGAGTAGCTTAGGAAAGGAATTAAGTTTTACTCTAGTCACTCGAAGTCACATAGTTGACCGCTAAATAAAATAGTTTATGATTAATATTAAAATGGAAGCGGTTCTCAAGCTATTCTTGCATTCATAAAATTTAATCGAAAAGTAATTGCAGACAAGCTGTCATATATTCTTTTCTAAATAACCAATTGATAATTCCTGTGAATACAAATAATAGATCGGTAATGATTTAAATACTCTGAAATACTTCACCCGCATCGATTTTTGGGTCTCTTAGATATGATTCTGGCACGGAACACCCATGATCTGCTAATTAAAAGTCAATTTTCGGATTCCTGAACAACATTTGAAAGTGCAGGGGTTCTCTTTAAGCGTTTAATCAATTAACTGATTAACCTTGATACTGCAAACAATGATAGACTTCAGACTTGTCTGCCTTATTTATGATGTCCAAGATTTCCAGTTGCCTGAATGCATTCGTAAGCAGTGGATACTTATTGAGTAGTGATTGATTTAAAAGTCAGGGAGGACAGGCGCCTCGTCGCCATACTTCAACTGCAAATTTTCACACTGACTCCATAATGGGAGGCACAACATGACTGCTGCTGCTGCTGGCATATATCAATATCCCTCTCACATCGAGTATGTACATTTATATGACAGCTACAGCTTCGATCTACAAATTGCAGTTTCTCTAATGCTGATGCTCAGTTCTTATTTATAATTCCATTTTTAATTACGTTTTTTACTTTCGCACGATTCGAAGTAGTGAATTAAATCGCAAGCTAAATGCCACAAATCGCAATTAATCTTACACCTATTCTCAAGCAGTGCCAGTCGTAAATTCGACTATTTGGTTACAAAGGAGATGTTATATTGGCAATATACATTTAGCAAATATTTCGTAATTTCTAAAGCCGCATTTGGTAGTAATAAGGTGGTAAAAATACTAGCAGTTAATTTTAAAATGAAATATGGCTTTAAAATTCCTAAGCAGTAATGTTTAGATATGTAGAAATTGACAGACCGTGATGGGAACTATCGATGTATTTTAATCCAAGCTCATAATTGCTCTTGTCTCCCTACCATATCTAACTACAGATAATTTCCAATTGGCTCGATAATTACTTGCAATAAGTAAAAAATTAATTTAACTATTCTGAACATACATATGTGACTCCAATTATGTACACGGGGTATTTGGTAAAGTAGGCTTTTCATATGCTAGAAATAGAAACCAATTCCCTTTAAAAAGTCTGGGTAAGCTTCAATCCAATTCCTGGTTACATTTCCAGTACGACAATATTCCAAACCATCAGCCCGCCCCTAGACTTATATTTAAGCCAACCCAAGGTCTCTTGTTTTTACAGCTTTCGCTTAATTAACAAAACTATACTATACTTTACTATAATGAGATTTTTTAATTTTAAACAAAATAAGAAAGAAACTTTGTTATAAATGAAAATCACACCTTATAAAGAGATAGTTTTGGTATAAACAAATAATGAATACTAATTAATACGATTGTATCAAAAAAAAACATAAAGTAATGCCTCACTTCATAAATTTAATTTGTTCTTCGTCAAAGGTCAAACATCTCCGAATGCAATCACAGTGCAGTTTGGACAACTAAATCGATTCCGAGGCACAGATCAATTGAAATACTGCTTTCTATATAAACGTAATCTAGAGTGTTATTCCAATTTCATCGAACCGCTTGCTGGTGGTCTGCTTCATGCGAGGGATTTCCAAGCGTCTAGTAGGTAAAAAACAAATCCGAACCATGTGTTTTGCCTGCCAATTAGCGATAGTGAGGGAACGGGGACTGCCAGGAATTTCATTCCATTTCCTACGTCACAGGGCGCCGGCCCCGCTGAACATGGCGGCCAAACTAAACGAAATTCTAATCCGACATCCAACTTCCACACATTCTCGGAGCAATAATTGCAGCGGCTGTAAGAGCAGGAACTGGTTTTTTTTCTTTTTGTCATTCTGCTGGCCTCTGCCAGCGCGGCGCTCTGCTCCGCCATTCTTCATCGCGGCTGAGTGCCGCGACTGCGCTGTCCGCTGGGGCAGCGGCAGAGACTGCGAATCGGATCGAATCGGTCGGATATATAAGTTAGTCGGGTGCTGGGATTCTGATTAGTCTGCGAGCGCCGTTTACAAGTACATAGCACGTTTAGTTGCCAGTTGCCAGTGTGCGTTGCTAGTTTTTTTTGGGCGGACAGCCTGAATCCAGAGTGAAACGCAAGTGAAGTGACCAAAAAGGAACTCTTTTTCGAACTGGTAAACTCCCCTTGTCGACAAGAAAGGACATTGAAACGTGCTCAGTGTGAAGCGGCCGCAGATAAAGAGATTTGAAAGAGTAGCCCAAGACTGTTCAAATTACCAAGTGACAGAAATCTGAATTATCTTAATCGGTACGTATACGTGATTATCAAGTATTTATGAAAATTTTCCGAAATTATTTTATGCAAATTAAGGTGGCATGCATGCTTAGCAGTCGTTAACAAAATAATTCTCGCGCAATTTTAGTACCTCGGTTGTTTTACGATAAATTACATCATTTCCGACATAAAAAACTACGTAAAAATCATTAAGCCGAGAGAATATTACTTGAAAAGAATACCACAAAAAGTGCAATTACTTTTAGCGCAAAATAATGGATTTTACAAAACTGTTTTCACCTCGCTTCACTCGTTGCAGAGCTAACTTTTAAGCTAAAGTTTCGGTTTCGTACAAAAGTAACCAAGTTTAATTAGGAATAAAATAATGACCCTTAGCATGTACAGCATGTACATTGAGTTTTATGCAGAATTGCTTGATTTTAAGTACAGGCAATTGACGTTAATCAGAATAAAGTAGCCGAGGTTCCTGTTGTTCCAAAAATGTGGCCACAATTTGCATATTTATGTATTTTAAAGTGCTCGTGGATAACATTCTGGGATCAAACCAGAACGCCTTGCGTAACCCGTTTCGTGAAAAAATCGCAACAATTCGAGGAAGTGAGCGAAAAGCTTAAAATAAAAAGGAAACTTGATTTGCTGAGAACTCTCATTAGTTAGAATGCACTCAAAATGTAAAAGGCAAACAGAATTCAAGGCGGGACAGCCCGAAGGGAGAGCTCAATTAACGCAGCTTGGAGCAAACTTACAGATTTAAGTCTTCAGTTGCAGTTGTTTACCCAGCATTTAGCACCTGGCTCTTGGCCAAATGCTTGGCTCGTTTAGCAAAGCCATCGACATAATGTTAATGAGCGTTAGCATAAGTATCCAGCAATTGACATTTAATTTGTCTTAACGTTCTTAACTAATCGCTGCTACACATTTGCGAGCCAACTATTAACGGCGGTCACCACGTCGTATACGTACTTGCGAACGGTGGCCAGCCGTGATGGATTTATAATTGCAATTGAGTCATTGGTTTATCGGCTATTAATTATGTTAAGTATGTGCTAAGTGTTTGTCGTACACATATGCATTACAAGTGGGTTTTATGGATGCAAGATTTGCATTTGCTTAATGAGCTGCTGGTCAAGCGATTCTCGGATTGACGCAAGAGTCTGCTCTGTGCAGAAATCGTTATTTTCGTATTCTTGTGTGGTTTTTTCAACTGGTCTGCCACTACTGACTACCGACTACTCATCCAATTGACTCACACTCGGAAATACTGTGGAAAAACAACATTGGTTGTGGGGAAAAAAACCCCACACAGATCACTCACTCGCCGGGGACGACCCCAGAGCACCATGCAGATGCAGCGGGCCCTCTGCCATGGCTTAAATTACTCTTTACTCAATTAAGCAAATCAGGCAGGGCGGGCAGCAGAAAAAAGCCTAATACAGATAATAAAAGAACTAAACTGGGACTTTATCAGAGGAAACATATTTGTACCCACCTCCCACGGCGAGACGACGGTTCGACAGTAACAAATTAATTAGCCACACACTTTGGAATCGCCACCGACGGAAACATTTGAGCGACACGAGATACTAGATAATCGGAGCGGCGACCTTAGTCAATGTTGTTGATCTGGCGAGTGCGCCAACACACCACCAAGCCACCGTGCTGCTGCTACCAAACAGTCATTCAACCCGGCCAAAACGCAGCCAATAATTATGTAAATTACAAATTACATGGCAGCCTGATAATTATGGAACGATTTTCCAAAAGCCCCAGCGCCTCAGAACCCACTGCGAACACTGCACAAACAATCTAACACCAACGCAGCCTTGAGCGGAAAATTAAAGGCAGTGCTCGTACTCTGCTCAGTGTGTCGGGTCTTAAATGCTTTTCAATCGCCTTGCTGCTGCTGTTGCTGCTGCTGCTGCTGGCTAGGTTTTTTGTGGTGTTTAATGGCAACAGGGGCAACGGCAATAGCATTAAATCAGCCGCATGGATTTCACCTCATCAACGGAGGCAGCGAAGGTGAACAGAAGTGGCTGTCGCTGTCGCTGGATGCATTAAATCGATGATGTGAAATGCTAAGAGCCGCAGGGGCCAAGAATGCACTCTATGCCAACTCCAAGACAATGGCCCAGCGCAGACGCAGATAGAGAACACGGCGGCGGCATTGTATGCAGATACGATATGAGCATTCGCACTATATGCTGGTCCCAGATATGTAGTCGCCAGTCGGCAAACATAGCACAAGTTGTGTATGCAAGTGAACAAACTAATTGGACTCACACGGCGCATACGTAATGGGCGCTTGGGAAATGTTCTCTGCCCAGCCTTGAATTCGTTACGTATACGCCCCGTAACCGCGCTGTAAACTGCTTGACCGCCGAAAAATGTATGCCAAGCGGGGAATCAGAACCAAGCAAGTCCAAAAACCAGAACCAGAAGCCAAGACTGGGCCAACAGAGAATTGCGGTGTTGCGCAATCAAGGTAAAAACTTGTTTGCAGCTTAGCACTTGCGACTTTTACAACTACTTGGTTTCCACCAGCCAGCTAGCCTGACTGCCCATGCCCATGTCCAGTGTTTCCTCTTTTGCCGGAGAAGAAGCGGAACCACATAAATAATTCATTGGGCACTGGCCCAAGAAGCTTCCTGATCAAACAACACCTTGCTTTCCTTTCCTGCTTCCCAGATCCGGACTCTTTTTTAATGAGTTCTCACATCAAAGCCAATTGTAAAACCAAACCAGAGATTAACATTAGCTAAGGCCAGGGGTACAAGTAATTGCCGTTCTTGAGCCTCTAGACGTCAGTCGGCTGGCTGTCTTCATGTTTTGGATTAGAGTGCTTGACATTGGAGTCAAGCAGAATCAGATACACGCATACCGAAACAGAAACAATGATAGTCTCGGGCACCAGAAGTTGCCGGCACAATGACATTTTAACTGAGTTTTATGACACGCCAATTGAGCCAAACGAGCATGAGCATAAGGCTGGCGCAGCTTAAAGACCTCCAGCTATCTTGGGCCTGGCAGTGGTCAACTCAGCTTTATGGCGGCACGTCAAATGGGACAGAGCCAGCGCGGTGGCTCAGGCCATTGAATTATTTAATGCAATTAACAAGTTAACATGCCGCATTCCGAAAGGCCGTTTGGGCTGCCAGCCAAGTCCGTCGACCGAGGCAACTTCAATTGAAGATTTAGAACACGATATTAGGGAAAACCTGATCCTAATGTTAAGCAATCAAAAAAAATTAATTTAAGTTATATTATTGGAACAAGACCTACACACACCTATTACAAGCTCATAAATGTACGGAGTACTTATAACGCAAATGTCCGGAAAAGACCTGAATTATAGTAGATGTATATAGTACTATATATGCCCACATAGGTTAAGCTGACACTAATTAGTGTGTGTCGCCAAACAGGTGGCTATGCTAATGAATTATATAATATTCTGCTTTGAGATGGATTGGATTCCAGCCTGCAATAGAACAAACCAGATATGAAAGTATGATAAATTGTTTATGGTGCTAAGTTAAGAGATAAAAATGTCGCAATAATTTGACTTGACATGCCAGCCGTCTATCATTAAGATGTTTATCTAACAAGAATTTAGTTTTAAAATTAAATCGAAGCTTCAAGAAATGGGTTGCATTAGAAATAAACACTTAAAAAAGATAGTATGTTTGTGCTTTTAATAAAAAAAAATAAGGGTGTCGATTGAATTCATTGGCAAATTAAGATCTAATGATAAGGTATACTGAGATCTAACTTGGCTAAATGCTTACAAAAACGTGTCCAAGCAAATGTTATCAGTTACATTATACACTTACACTCATAAGTGTTGCCATAAGATTGATGTTGCACAGCTTGCACAGAACATGTTCCAAATGCACATAAAAATATTATTAGATTTATAAGAACTTGTGTGACATTGTAATTAAAAAATCAGAGTTGATAGGAAAATCAGATTGATTTCAATTAAATCCGATTACCGTCAAGCCCCTAAGGCTCATATATATAATATTCATTCATTACAATAGCTGCATGTGAGTGCGCTCCATTAACACAAAGTGCTATAAATATGCATACATGAATGGACTTAATTGCTACAGTAGCCAGTAGGGCTATAATCCGTTGAAAATGATGTAACTTAACGAATCCCAGAGTGATAATGTCTACTTTGTGCTTACTTTGACTGCAGGTAACTCAATTGCAAGATGGGTTCTCTGCCACAGTTGTCGATTGTTAAGGGCCTGCAACAGGACTTTGTGCCTAGAGCTCTGCACCGCATCTTCGAGGAGCAGCAGCTGAGGCATGCCGACAAGGTGGCTCTAATCTATCAACCGGAGGGACCCGGACACGGTATGGCGCCCAGTCAGAGCAGCTACCGCCAGATGAACGAGCGGGCCAATCGGGCTGCCCGTCTCCTGGTGGCCGAAACCCACGGACGATTCTTGCAGCCCAACAGCGACGGCGACTTCATCGTGGCCGTGTGCATGCAGCCGTCGGAGGGACTGGTCACTACTCTGTTGGCCATCTGGAAGGCAGGTGGTGCCTACCTGCCCATCGATCCCAGCTTTCCGGCGAACCGCATTCACCACATCCTGCTGGAGGCGAAGCCCACCCTGGTGGTTCGCGATGACGACATTGATGCTGGCCGCTTTCAGGGCACACCCACGCTATCCGCCACGGAGCTGTATGCCAAGTCCATTCAGCTGCCCGGCTCCAATTTGCTTTCAGAGGAGATGCTGCGCGGCGGCAATGATCACATAGCCATCGTGCTCTACACCTCGGGCAGCACGGGAGTGCCTAAGGGAGTGCGTCTGCCGCATGAGAGCATCCTAAATCGTCTCCAGTGGCAGTGGTCAACCTTTCCGTACACGACCAACGAAGCAGTGAGCGTCTTTAAGACCGCCCTGACCTTCGTGGACTCGATAGCCGAGCTCTGGGGACCGCTGATGTGCGGCTTGGCCATTCTCGTGGTGCCCAAGGCCGTGACCAAGGATCCGCAGCGGTTGGTGGCCCTGCTGGAGCGGTACAAGATAAGGCGTTTGGTGCTGGTGCCCACGCTTCTGCGATCGATGCTAATGTACCTCAAGATGGAGGGCGGCGGAGCAGCACAGAAGCTGTTGTACAACCTCCAGATCTGGGTATGCTCTGGCGAACCCCTCTCGGTGGCTCTGGCCAGCAGCTTCTTCGATTACTTTGACGAGGGCGTGCACCGGCTGTACAACTTCTACGGATCCACGGAGGTAATGGGCGATGTCACCTACTTTACCTGCGAGAGCAAGAAGCAGCTGAGCCTGTATGACAATGTGCCCATTGGTGAGATTACCGCCTTGTCCTCAGCTCCCACTTGTCCATCTGAGCCATGACCTTTGTTTTTGTAGGCATTCCCGTGTCCAACACTGTGGTCTATCTGCTGGACGCCGACTACCGTCCCGTGAAGAACGGCGAGATCGGGGAGATCTTCGCTTCGGGACTTAACTTGGCCGCAGGCTATGTCAACGGGCGCGATCCAGAGCGCTTCCTGGAGAATCCTCTGGCAGTGGAGAAGAGTAAGTGTTTCCAAGTTGATTCTATATTCTTCATACCAAATAACACCCTACTATGTCTTCCCAGAATATGCCCGTTTGTATCGCACCGGAGACTATGGATCGCTGAAGAACGGCAGCATTATGTACGAGGGCCGCACTGACTCCCAGGTTAAGATCCGTGGGCACCGCGTAGATCTTTCCGAGGTGGAGAAGAACGTGGCTGAGTTGCCGCTTGTGGAGAAGGCCATCGTGCTCTGCTACCACGCCGGACAGGTGGACCAGGCTATCCTGGCGTTTGTCAAGCTGCGCGACGACGCTCCTATGGTGACGGAGATGCAGATGGAGGCTCGCCTCAAGGACAAGCTAGGCGACTACATGACGCCCCAAGTGGTGATCCTAGAGCATGTCCCACTGTTGGTTAACGGCAAGGTGGACCGTCAGGCGCTGCTCAAGACCTACGAGACGGCCAATAACAACGAAGGCGACTCCAGCATTGTCCTGGACTTTGATTACTCGCAAGTTCCCGAGGATCTGAAGCTCACGGCTCGCGATCTCTTCGAGACAGTGGGTGGTGTAATTGGGCGCTCCACAAGAGCGACATTGGCTCCACACAGCAACTTTTACGAGCTCGGTGGCAATTCGCTAAACTCCATCTTCACGGTGACCTTACTGCGCGAGAAGGGCTACAACATTGGTATTTCCGAGTTTATAGCGGCCAAGAATCTGGGCGAGATCATTGAGAAAATGGCGGCCAATCATGATGCCGTGCAGTTGGAGGAGGAGTCTCTGAATGCCTGTCCGCACCTGAAGATGGAGGCGGTGCCTTTGCGCTTAGAGCACCGCCAAGAAGTCATTGAGTAAGTACCTGATGGGAGGAACATCTTAAGAGAACTTAGTATACAAATATATATATTTCTCCGAACAGCATCATTGTGGCCAGCTTTTATAACAAGGCGGACTTGGAGCAGTGGCTCAAACCCGGCGTATTACGGACCGATTACAGCGATATCCTTAATGTACGTTTTAGTATTAAAAATCCTGCTATTAGAAACTTTTAATAAATCCTCCTTCATTATATCCTCACTTTATATCTCTCTCATAGGACATCTGGAATGCTTTGGTGGAGAGGGACCTGAGCTTTGTCGTCTACGATCGCAACACTGATCGCATCATTGGCACAGCCCTGAACTTTGATGCGAGGAACGAGCCCGAGGTGGACATCAAGTCCAAGCTGCTCATTGTCTTCGAGTTTCTTGAATTCTGCGAGGGTCCCATTAGGTAAGTTATCCCGAAAAAACCACTGACCCACCCGGTACTAATCAACAATTTACAATAGGGACAACTACCTGCCCAAGGGCCTAAACCAGATACTGCACTCGTTCATGATGGGCACCGCCGAGAAACTGAATCCCCGCGAAAATATCGCCTGCATGCACTTCATGGAGCACGAAGTGCTGCGTGTGGCACGCGAGAAGCAGTTCGCCGGCATCTTCACCACAAACACCAGCCCCCTGACGCAACAGCTGGCCGACGTCTATCACTACAAGACGCTCCTCAATTTCCAGGTGAACGAGTACGTGCAGTCCGACGGCAGCCGTCCCTTCGGGGATGCGCCGGACGAGCAGCGCGCCATCGTCCACTGGAAGGAGGTGGGCAAGTAGGATGGGGCCGAAGGACGACCGCGTCGTCAACAAACCAGATCTGCAGCGAATTTATAACGCACCACGTATTATATTTAACTAGCATTAGGTAATGCCTACCACCTAGTATTAGCCCTAGGCATAGTGTAACAAAGCGAGAAGTTTCGTAAGTTTGTGTTGACTAGTTGTAAGCTTCCGATTTCGAGACAATTAAAGAAACAACAATCGATTGATAATTAAGCCCGCCGTCGTCCGTCGTTTGCTTCTTTCTACTTGGCGCTCACTTGACCGTGGACCAGCTATTTCCAATTTCCAGTATTGACAAATAACTGACCGTAGATAATGGCTGGAAATTCCAAAGCTGATATACATATATCGAAAGTTATCTTTACGCTTTAAGCATTCAAGTCTATTTAAAGGGAGAACGAATGGAATGGTCTATTTAAAGGTTGACCAAATATTTGATGCTCTGAGTACATATGAAGGAAGCAGAACTTAAAAGGTAGGTAACATATTTAAATTTTCATATTTATTTCACAATAATGAAGCCAAAAATGGGAATTTTTGATCATTTCTATGCTAGTTTTTATTTGGAAATGAAATGTCGATTGAGTTTACAATTTTCAAATGAAAATGCTTTTGTTTTCCGCATCTTACAGCAGCAAGACCTGACAGATTTGCATTCTTTAAACCCATATGTAAATGATTATTCGGGTAATAAATCTGCATATGGTATAAATATATCTTTAGTTTAAAACGATCTCTGCCTTGCTTTGCCTTTTTGATTGCATCCCATAAATGTAAACAGTTTTAACATTAAAGCCATAAATACATATGCTAGATTTATTGTTTTGCCTATTACACATCATTATTACATTTTTCAAGTTGAAGTTATTTTTTTGCAGTGACTGCTCATGCTGCGGCTCATACATACATACATATGTATATATACTATATATCTATAACTATATATTTTCATTGGATTTTTAATGAATAACGAGCGCGCCGCTGATCAGCGTCTCAAAATTTGTTGTATGCTGCTGGGTAGGTTAATTACACACTTTACTCGACAATAATTACATAATGCTAGAGATACATATATATGCAGATCCGAAGTGCATGAGTGTATGCATGTGGTGTGTTCTATCCGAACGTTCACTTCTGGCACATCCGCCTGCTCTCGCTCTCCAGCGAAGCGTTCAGAGGAGAATTTTCCTGCGTTTGAATGAATGAATGAATGTGTGTGTGTGGAGCTTCCTTGTCTCTGTGTTTGTGGTTGCGGTTATGGTTGTGTGAACGGGCACGTTTACTAAATGTTTTAAGCGCTAGCCTTTACTACATACTAAACAACTGTACAGCTAATTTACCTTAATTATTATATAGTTTCATTATTGCCAGCATTTCTCAGGGTGCTGTGCTGGGCTGTGCTGTCTGGGGGATGGGGGATGGGAAGATGGGACGGGGGGGCCAGAAGAGAAGGGGATCTTACTTAGCCTAATTAGGGGCGGGAGCAGGGCTGCCCGTGCAGAACGGATGGTTGACAAATCAAAATCCATAAAATCATAATTCACAATCCATATATACGCATATCATCAGCTTCGGTTTTTAGCTGGCTGCCCGAGTTCACTTGGTGCTGCGAACTATGCGTATAACCCTCGTGGACTATGAGGCAGCAGTCTGATCCTGCAGCCTGTAGTTCTGGAATGTCTTCCACTCGCCGGTGTTGTAGTCCAACCGGATATGCGACTCCACTAGGCACAGTGCCGTGTTTCCGTCCTCCTGTTGAACTTTTTCCTAAAAAGCACAAACAAAAGACAATTAAATACGAGGAACCAAAAAAAGGCTACGGTAATATAAAACGTTCAACTTTCTAATGCAATTGGACAATCACCGAGTTATTTTCAAGGCAATTTAAACAAATAGTATAAAGAAATATTTTGTTTTTTGTTCTGACAAAATAATTGGCATTGTAACTACAGTATGAAAAGAGATTGTATGAACATGTTTTAAGCCTATGAAAAACTATAGCTTTCCCTACCACTGGAACGACATATAAAATAGAGATGTAAAAACATTCATATGTTTACCAAGAGGAAAATTCCGATATAATAATAAATCCCAACAAAATCTTACCTCTGTTTCGCCTAGCTTTATGACCAGCACATTTTCATTATTCGGGCGCGGGTTCTCACGAAGACCCGCCATGAAGCCAAGTATAAGAGCTTTGTCCGGACGCGAGACCCGATTCGCCTTACGGAACATTTCATGCGCCTTGTGCACGTGCTCGTTCTGTAAGCAAACAATGAGTTAGCTCCTCCAGTTTGAATTTCCTCCGATTAGTTTATCTCACCGAAAGCGAGAGCCCACGTCGCTGCGGGGCCTGCTGCTGCTGCGCGGCTTGCTGCTGGGGCTGTTGCTGTTGCGCCTGTACCTGGACCTGAACGGTGCGAGTGATTCCGGCATTGGGATTGCCCGGCTGCTGGCCCTGGCCACCGCTGGTGGTGGAGGTGACCAATCGCTGCTGCAGGGTCGGAGCCGGCTTGTGTTGGACCAGTATTTGTTGCTGCTGCTGGCGCGGCTGCTGCTGCGACGCCGCTGCTGCCGCCGGGCTCGATTGCGTGATAATCGTGCGCTGCGTGCTGCCCGGCGCCGCCTGCACCTGCACCAGTTGCGGCTGCTGGCCCGGCCGCTGTATCAGCGTCAGGCCCTGCGGCAGCGTGGTCAAGCCTCCGCCAACGTTGGTCATCACTGGCCGAATGATAGTTTGCTGCGGGGACTAATGGGAATTATGAAAATTAGTATTCGCAATACATAACATTGGGTTTCTTAAGATGCAACATTTGCTTTTGATAAGCGCCTCTTCTGACATTTCACTTACATTTCCGATGACATTTGTGGGCTGCTGCTGCTGCACAATGACGTGCTGTCCGCCCAGCGAGCTGGTTGGGATGAGGGTGGGCAGAATCTGCTTGCCGGGCTGCGCACCCTGCTGCTGCTGCTGCAATTGCACACCGGTCGCCGACGTTGTCTTCACCAGACTAGGCGGTCCAGCCGCCGTAGTGGTCATGAGCGTGGTGCCACCAAGTCCCTGCAGGCTTCCCACATTGCTGATGGGTATTTGCTGGTACATGTCCCCACCTATGTTTCGCAATATAACGCCCTTTTGGGTGAGTATTATGGTCTTGTTTTTGCCGGACGTCGGTGAAACGTTCAGGGCGGACACTCCGCCTGCTCCGACAGCACCGCTTGGCTGCATCAGAACCTGCGACAATTTGGGCTGTTGCGTGGCCGTCGTATTGGCCACGATCGTGTGCTGCGGATGGGGATGCTGCTGCTGCATCTGAGCCTGCATGTGTTGTTGCTGAGCAGCCTGAGATGCTGGCTGGATGGTCACCGGTCGGTTCGGCAGCTGCACATTCTGAATATTCAGAGTTGTCGACTGTCCGGGCGAAACAACTGCGCCGGATGTGGCCACCAGAGGCGGCGGATTCGATGACACCACAGTAGTGGCCTGCTGCTGTTGCGCCTGTCGGAGAGGCGTCATTACCACACTCGACGTACCCGAAGTTTTTAATAATATCTTCGTGGGTGTCTGTGCATTTCCACCGGCAGCGGTTGTCTGGTATAGCGTTGTGGTCTGCGGCAAAGGACGACCGTGCGTGAATGAAGTAAGCGTCGGTAGCATTGGCTGCTGCTGTTGCACCTGCTGTGACTGCTGCGGCGTGGCTATGATGTACTGTGTCTGCTGCTGCTGCTGCTGCTGGGGCTGCTGTTGCGCTGGCTGGGCCTGTTGTTGCGTCTGTTGATGGATCTGCTGTTGCAGCAGTTGCTGCTGTTGTTGCTGCTGCTGCTGCTGTTGCTGTTGGGAAGCGGCTGCTGCGCTCGACGTACCAGCTTGCTGTTGAGCACGCTTAGCCGGCTGAATAATCGTCTGCGATATGATCACCGGGCCGCTGTTTGTGGCAGTCTTCAGTTGGCTCAGCGGCATAGTCTTTATGGCTTGCGACGGTATTGTCGTGGTGGTAGTGGCTGTACTACTACTACTAGGTGCCGCCAAAGCCTTCTAAAAAAAGACAATGAAACATTATTGAAACATAGGAAACATGGAAACATAATGTACACTCTGGAAACATTTGGTTAGAGTGAACGAACGACTTATAAAATTATCCTTGAATTCGCAATTCATCTCGCTTTTTAAACTTACCGCTCGTTGAGCACTGGGCGACGATGCCAAGATGACGGGCGTGGAGCTATTGATTAGAAGCGGCGGTTGCGATTGTTGTGGCGCCTGCTGCACCTGCACAGTCTGCTGCTGCGCCTGGCTGCCACTGGGCCCAGCCGCTGCTGCAGCCGCGGCCTTTGCCTTGGCGGAGGTGATCTTCACGGAGATATTGTTGGGCAGATTAGCCAGCGGGTTGGCCGCCTGACGCAGCTGCTGTGGGGTGAGCAGAGTTGTCGTGGCAGCTGTACTCGTCGAGGGTGAGACGCCAGTGGCACGTAAGATGGGCTTGATGTCCAGCTTCTCCATCTTGATCGTGGTATTGCCAACGGTGGTGGTGGTAGCGGTGCTGGTGGTGGCTCCATTGTTCTGTCGCTTCTGCGGCGACGTGCGTATAAGCAGGTGCGGAGTGCGCTGGACCAAGGACGGCGGCTGCTGTTGGATAATGACACGCTGCTGCTGCTGCTGGCCCTGCGACGAAGGAGACGTCTCGATCTTCTCGAGCTTGATGCTGGCGGGTACTATGATCTCCTCGCTCTTGATCTCAATCTCCTGCTTAATTCGTTTTGGTGTGTGATTGAAGCTGTTGTTGTTGTTGTTGTTGTTGTTGTTGTTAAGTTTCGCAGCAGCCTTTGTAACACGCGGGCTCTTTGTCTTGGCCTCGATGGCGGGTTTTCCTGGTTGGGTATCCACCACGGATGTGGCTGTGGCCTGGGCAAACTCCAGTGTGGCTGTAGCGTACTCTGGCGTCTCCGGTTCGCATTCCATGGCCGATTTACCCGTCAGCTCCTCCTCCAGCGGCTCCTCCAGACTACCAGCGCTCTGGTTGAGCAACTGTGGCTCCATTTTGATCTCAAAACTGTTGTTAGCAGACGTGGGAGTGACGGGCGTCTCGCCTCCACTGGCTGTTGCCCCATCGGTCGGAGAGCTGTCGCCCGTATTGGCAGCGGCTGCCGTGGCCGCTGCAGCGGCCGCCGCTGCTTGCTGCTGCTGCTTCTGCTCTTGTTTCTTCTGCTGCTCTTCCAGCTGTTGCTCTCGCTTGCGCTTCTTGGCCGCCGCATATCCCAGCGGCTGCTCGGTGAACTCAATCAGCTTGATGCCGCCATCCTTGCGGCCGGCAGGTGTCCGACTGAGATTGGGGCGCTGGGCGGCATTGCCCGGAACGATGGCCGAGCGGAAGCCAGTGGTAGGCATGCGCGACGGTATTCCCTTCAGCGGAGTAGTGTCTGTCATCTTTCTAGGCATGCCGCGCGACCGCAGTGGAATTGTGGGGGCCGACGCCTTCTTCAGTGAAGACTGCGCATCCGCCGACTTGTGCAGCAGCTCAGTGCGCAGCTGAGCGCTCTTGGGCTTACGCTTCAGAGTGAAGTGCTTGACGGGAGCGGGCTGTTGGCCCACCTGTAACCAGCAAACATGGGGGTTAAATTGAATTTCAAATTGGCGTCGTAGTTACAACTTACCACTGAGATCAGGGCATTCTTATTCAGGTATTGGCACTCCAGAGGCAGCATGCCCAGATCCGAGTGCTTGGTGACCAGCTTGCGCAGGTCGTTGACCATGTCTGTGAAGATCGGACGCGTGTCCTCGTAGTCCGAAATCTCTGTGTTCAGCGAGCTGGTGGCTGGAAAGGTCTTCATAGTCTCCGCCAGCATGGAGACCCACAGCTCGGAGTCCAGCCCGGCCACCTCGATCACCTCCTCCAGCTCCGCCTTCCACTGCAATTGACGGCAAACAAATTAGAGCGACCCAACGAGAGCCACCCAGCGTCGCAGCCCACCCACACACACATGGAACGCGCGCGAGCGAAAGAGAGCTCGAGTAAGAGAGAGAAATGTGTACACAAAAGTAGAAGTGGCGGGAAACACATTGCTAATATTTATTTACACCAGTAGGCGAAATTGCCTGCAATTGGCACTAAAAGATGGCAAAAGACACCTTAGGACACTTGCAAACCGATTGGAGTTGTCGAATTTCCAAACATTTTCACGATTTTCAGCACTTTTCACTACGGTTTATGTTCACCAACAGAAAGCATAGGCTGTATACGTGTTTGTATCTCTCAGAGCATGCATGTGTGCGTGTGGGCTGGCTGGCTGCTGTTGGCTGGTGTACTTTTTCCCATACACCAACGCCATTTACCTCTTCCACCAGACGGCGCGGAATGTGGAGGAAACTGAGGAGAAGCTTCAGCTTCACCTGCGTCTGCAAGTCCGGGAAGCACTCCTTGATGTTCCGGAGCACCTCCTTGTTCAGTTGGGAGCATATCGAGCCGTTTATCCACGAGTCGTTCGAAGTGCCCAGTTTATTATGCAGCCACAGTGATGTGTCGCTGTCCCTTACGTTCGCCATTTTTTAACGCCTTGCGCCTGTCCGCTCGCGGGCACACACTGCTGTTTACGCCAAACGCTGACCCGCCCTGTTGCACGGCACTGGTTAATTACGTTTTTCACTTTCCGTCGCGCCTGCACGTCAACAAAACACACGGAAAATCCTTCGAAAAATTGTAATAGGAAGCGCACGCACACATTAAAAACGGACGAAAAAAGTGTCGCCAGTGTGACCGCGGTGGGTTTACTCAAGATTACTGGATGCACTGCTTGCATTTGTTCATACTCTTTTTAGTGTGGCCAGATTCCGTAAAATATAGCTGCTGGCCACACTGCACTTTTCGAGCAAACTTGATTTTTTAAATAGAAACTTTTGCAATGGAAATCCTGACTGAAGATGCCTCGAAAACGCTACCAAAACCCTCGAAAACTGGCATGTCCACAGGCGGCACAATCCTGATAGCAGCCACCGGCGGCATCGGCATCGGCCTTTCCATTGTGTGTGCCTCATTTGTGGCACCCGCCTTTCGACGGATTTGTTTACCTTATGTGCCGGCCACCACGGAACAAATCCAGAATGTGCTTAGCTTCCTGCCCAAAAATGCCAGTGGCAAACTACTGGACATTGGCTCCGGCGACGGCCGCATCGTGGTAGGTGTGTATCGCTGCTTCTAAACAACTCCGAAACCTCCTATTAACTTATGTAATCCTCTCAAGCGGCGGCCCAGCACCACCAGGGTCTGAGAACCGACGGCGTTGAACTTAATCCCTGGCTCGTCTACTACTCCCGCCTGGCTGCCCTGCGTCACGGGGTCTCAAAACAGACGAAGTTCTTCCGACGCGATCTGTGGAAGTTCGACATAAAGGACTACAACTTTGTGGTCATCTTTGGAGTGGAACAGATGATGCAGGACCTAGAAACCAAGCTGATCGCCGAGTGTCCCCACAATACCAAGATCATCGCCTGCCGCTTCCCACTGCCCAGCATGCAGCACGCAAAAATCATAGAGGACGGAGTGAATACGGTGTGGTTCTATGATCTCGATAAAAAGAGTGGAAGCAGCTAATAAATAAAGGGATGTCAATAGTTTTTAGATATTGTAGTTTTATTGTTTTCCACACGTAGAAAACTACGCTTAAGACAAATACTAGAGGGGAAGAGACACTCGGGTCGATATAACACACTTGTTACCTTATAAGAATACAAAAAGGACACTGGCACGAGACCTAGATGAGAATGGTAAGCGGATTGGGTATCTGCATCGCTCGCCGGAATACAAAAGTTGAGAAGGAACAATAAAAGCAGAGGCAGTGACGCTTGCAAGCGAATACGGCGGCTAAAAGCGCCGTCCCATGTAAATGCATTTGGTGGCCTCCTCGCGATAAACGTCTACGAAACCAATTCTGGTATAAAAGTTCACCTGGCCAACATCTCTCTCGGGGATACAGACATGAACGCCAAAGCATCCGTTCGCTCGCAAAGCGCCAAGCAGAACAGTGAGCAGTCGCTTGCTGATGCCAGAGTCGCGCTCCTCTGCTTCCCGGAAAGTGCCGGCACTGAGCACGGCTGGAAAGGAGCCGCTTACCTCTACTGGACACTGCTCCACAGCCTCACAGCCACTGCTGCCATGAAACTGGTCCAGAAAGCGGGAGACAAGTTGGGCCACGCCTTCGCCAGCCTCCGACTCCTGCAGGCTAAGCTCCTTAGGGTACTTGTCGCGCATCTCCATATGCCAACACAGCTCCTGGTTGCGTCGGAATATGTTCACATCCAGAGCCGCGCAGGCATATCCTACGATGCAGTTGTTATCGTCGTAGGCCACAATGCACAGTTCCGGGCTAAGGGTGACAAAGGCGCCCACCATTCCGTCCGCCACGATGCCAGCCACGCTGGCAGGCAGCGGAAAAGGAATGTAGTTGCCGCCGTCCAGCTCCCGTTGCCATTGAAGGTAAGTGCGGGTGCACACCTCGTTGACATTTTCCTCGTCCGCTGGGCAGTAGGGTCTTAGAAGATAGTAGTTGGTCGTCGGTTTCTCAGGAAGCTTGTAGACGAACAGATCGTTGCCCGAGTCCACGGGCATAAGACGCTGCAGGTCAGCAATAAGGCCGCCCCGAAAGACCCATGGCTCCTGGTCTCCAGACATGAAGGCCTCCTTCCAGCCCTTGCTAAACCCTAAAAATAGATAGAACGATCAGTTCCTATTCCATATGATTAATACCGTTCGGATATGTTACATGTATAACTGCCCTCCGTGTAGGAGGACATGTTCTGAGGAAATTGTCCCAGTGCCAGCCATTTGATGTAGCAGTTGAGCAGCGACAAGGCGCCTGATATGTCCCACACATAAGAGTAGAGTTCGTGACAGATCTCTTTGTTCTGGCAGTTGGCGATCTTGATTAGCAGCTGCAAGACGCTGGCGCAGAGCTTGTCGAAGTGCTCACTACGCTGCAACCACTCACTGACCTCCGGTTTGGTGCTATTGTCGACATCACCACCAACGGCGGAGCGGTCCTGCAGTATTACATTTGCATTGCCCTTTAGCCAGTTGAATTCGGAGAGCAGCTTCAGGCCACGACTGCCGTGCTCGAAGGGCAGGTAAAAGAGATCGCAAAGCAGGCCCAGATCCTCAGCAGTTATCCTTGATCCGCATTTCTCCAAGGTTGCACTAAAAAAGAATGAACTTGTAACTTTTTGGACATAGAATAGGAAGCTGTCATACTTATGTTCGTTGGCTTGGATGGATTGAGCATCGCTTTCTTCGCGCATCTCCGCATTCGAAAGCGGCGATGAAGTACCGCTTTCCACATGCATGCTCTGTAAAAAATAAAGATAAATGAATAAAAAACAGAGTTGCCACAATGATTCCCCTCCAACTTACATGCACATCATTGACAGACTCCATAAGCACATCGTCCGCCACCAGCTTGGGGGCTTCCTCCTTCGGCGATATCTGGGAGGCTATGCTGCTGCTGCACTCCATTGGCTCGTTGACACCGGCACTCAGGGGACTTAGACTGTTGTCGTCCAACATGGTGTCCACATTGAGACTGGCCACCGGTTCTAGCTTGTTAGCTAGGTCACCCTCCGCCGCCGCCGCCGATTCCGCCTTCGCCTCCAGCAGTTCTCGCTGCTCATCGTCCTTATCCTCTTTTAGTTCGCTTTTCCCTTCGTCTTCAATTGCCTCAAGCACTTCGGTGTCCAGACCCAGTTTCACCGAAGCCTCCACACTTTTTGCCTCCATGATGGGCACTGGGACGATGGAGATCGGTATCTTCTTGGGCAGTTCAATATTGCAAGCAGCCGTTGTGGGTATGGGGTTGATGATCTCCTCATTCGTGACCACTTTGGTGGGCGAAACCAAGGAGTTCATTACTGGATTGGAGATGGGCGTCAGCGATGAGGTCACGGTGCTGTTGTTAAATGTTTGAGCATTTAAATATTTATTACTGGTAAAAGTTAATTACCAGACTTCCGCGAGTGCCTGCAGTTGGGTGGTGTTCACTTCCGGTACCGTTCGCGTATTTGTGGACGTGGTCGTAGTGGTGGTGAGACTCATGCAAGTGTTTATCGAGGGTATAATTGGAATGATTGGCATGACCATTTGCACTTGAGGCTGCGGCTTGGTTATCGGTCCCCAGGCTTCCTTCTCCATGAAAAATTCCGGCAGCCACTCCGTGATGGCGTTCCTAGAAAGAGTTTAGCAGTCAGCTAGCTTTACAAAAATATGTCTTTGGCCAAGCTCACTTTAGAGCCACCCTTGGGTTGTAAACGTTCTTCGAGAGAAACTCTGCCGGCAGCTCATCCTCGTTTTCAGTCTCCAATTTAATGTCCGCACTTAACGAACTGTTCATCTTTGAGTCCAGGTTGCAGCGTGACCAAAAGGCCAGCGAATGAATGGCTATGAAGTTGGCATAGAATTCGCAGTTCGGATTGGTCATCACGCCACGCAGATGTGGTATCAGCTCCGGCGACCGCCCGGTGTAGGGCCCCAGGAACACGCGCTTCTGGTCATAATCGTTTGCATGGAGATTGTCCCAGATGCACGGCGGACGGCGCAGCACCTCGGTAATCTCCTGAATTGACTGAATGGATATGGTCTTGGATATGACCTTGTCCCCCGTCCAGAGGATGTCAATCTCGTTGTTCAGCTTCGAGCCCAAGGTGTTCAGGTACTCTGACTCCTGAACAGTGGGCACAGCCCGAGAGGCGCAGTACTGCGTGGGGCAGAACAGGAATTTGGGGCTTCCGAGATGCGTGTATATCTCATTGGTGACTGAAACCTGGGCGTTGGCAAACGTCTGGAAGACCTCCTTATCCCCCTTCGAGAGCTCTGACTCGATGTCGTCAAATAACAGGGCGTAGGCCTCGCACCCAAACTGTGAAACCTGATCCAGTTTGCGCTTCAGCGTGGCTATTTCCTTGGGACTGCTGTAGGTCATGTCGAGGCCGGGCGAGAGGGCATAGTAGAAGGTGATCCCCGCCTCCTTCGCCGCCGCAATAAGACCTGCAAGGAGCACGGGATAAGCGCAAGGATTAGGCTACGTGAAAGGTTACCTACTGGACAGGTGATCCGCCTCCTCCACCGTGTACAGCTCTCGCCAAAAAGCTCGGTGTTTGTAGTCGTCCTTGGGGGCATACATGTACGACGGACTGGAGCCATGGAGCTCCATCGACTTCAGCTTCCGAAAGAGGTCTTTGCGCTGCTCTGTAGTCCACGGCCGGCCGTAGAACCCCTCGATTACTCCGCAGATGAACTGCCGCTGGCCATCGGATTGGATTGAACCCACTGCGTCTGCCATGGATACGAATGAGCCGGGATTTGAATGTTATTTTCCTTTTCAGGATTCAGCGAAGAACGGTCAAAACCATGGAAGGCCTATCGATAGTACCACGAAGAACAATCGATTAGTGCATATCAATGTCGGTATTTTGCCGGTTTTGTAGTCCTATCAGTTTTTTGCATACTCCGGTCACATTGTTTGGGGCAGTGTTTTTATTTTTATTTTGTTTGGCTATTTATTTAAATTTTACCAATGCAGCCTTTTATTGTTATACGCAACTACAAGGCGGATGACGAACTGAAGTACCAGGAGCTAGTGCGGGACTATATCATGTCCTTCTCCAACAAGTCCTTTTTCGTCTTTTGCTTCAGAGAGGTGAGTGCAACGACTACGTGACCTATCTCTATATAATATCTCTCTTGCTCTTAATTAATAATTACTTGTTAATTATGCCAACCCAGATCACCCTGCAGTTCATAGTCATTACCTGGGCGATATTCTTCATATTTCTGGGAGTGCCGCTTCTCTTCTGTGCCCTCACAGTGCCGATCTGCATATTTTGCCTGTTCGTCGGCACATACTTTTCCTTCTATGCGAAGGCAGTGGAGCTGATGCGGGTAATTCGGGTAACTTTATCCCTAGGAATAATTTTGTGACGCCTCCAAACTTTTTTTTTCAGACGAAGCCATCGCAATCCCTAGTGGCCGAGTGTTACGAGCCCTTCATCTTCCGCTGCTCACCCAAGGAGGCTAGCTACCAGATCTTTATTGAGAATTGTCCCTACGAGGAGTCCATTAAGAACAAATTCCGTCGCCGGATTGTGGCCGCGATTAGTGTAAAGAACCATCATGCTGTTTACAATGCAGCCTGGATCTATCGATTCGCCCTGGAGCCAAACTACCCGTACCAGACAATCATGGGTCCGATGGTGAAGCTGCTGGCCAAGAACTGCGTCAGCGGTGGCTACGCATCGCTGGAGTGCACAATGTCCGAGTGGCAGGAGTGCGAGCGGGACTTCTACGACGACTTTGGGTTCGTCACACGGCAGATTTACCATAAGAAGATTATCGGCAGCAGCCTGTCGGTTATGAAGACCCAGCTTACGTATAGTCTGCGAGCGGATGAGGCTCTTCACAAGCAAAACTAGTGCAATACCCATGGTGCAATATCTATATAGAAAATCTCGATCTGTTCTGTGAAATCTAGTTCAATATTTACGTATTTATTCTATGAAGACTACATTCCATTTACGAATTGCGTCCCGAACACAAATCACACCGAATTAAGCTCTATTTGGTGTTTCTTTAGGAGTAAGAGTGAAATTAGACAATTTCCTACATACGCTAGCAAAAGTCGTGGATAAGAAGCGCCATCTAGAACTAAGGTACTTATAATCGCCACTCTCGAAATGTTTAAATAATTGTGAACACGTTTAGACATTGTTTTTGTCCTGTTTTATTATCTCTGGTTTATTCTTTGACATATTCTATTTAAATAAATAAAATATTAAGTAATAAATAAAATTTGCGTAATGTTTTAGCGTAGATTTTTGATGCCACACACGTAACGATTCGCGCTGGTTGCTGTGTGATTCTGCTGTAGGTACATTAATTGCTCATTCTTTGATGCATTTATCGGTTCTGAGGCCCGTTAACATGGTTGAATTAAAGTGTAATTTAGAAAATAGGTCCAGTTTTGTGTTGGCGCTTGCACTGCGTATAAAAAGCGATTATGCCGTACATGCTGCATTTTTTAACTAATTGAAATCTGTATACTCTTCGTTTTTATTTGGGATCATCTGTTCCTTCCATATTCATATACATATAAGTATATTTAGTTTTCAGTTACAATCTTTGCTTTAGCGCAACTAATTCTTAAAAAAATAAACTGGAGCCGCACGCTGGCCGCTCCGCACTGTAAATGTAACTATGTTTCGTTAAATTTAGTTTAGTTGGTTTCACTTGCATCAACTATTTATTTAAAGCGTGTTTCAAAACTGGCTGTGAAATTAGCATAGTTTCCCATTTCGTTTTTAATTTGTATTGTTTTCTCCTCCTCCTTTCCGTATAACCCGCGGCTGTTTAAGGTAAATTGAATTCTTTTGGTTTCGTCACATGCAGCCTCCGCTTCTGGCACCGGTAACTGGCTTCTTAGAAGAGCTTCACCCGACGCTTCAGCTCGTTGCGCCGCCACTGGGGAAGCCTGTAAAACTCCGACCTGGCGCACTGCAAAATGTGCTCGAACTCAATGTCCGACAGATGACGCTGAAAGATATTAAAAAGTGAGTTATACTCCTAGATTCCCACTCGATTTCTGACTTAAGCTCACCTCCAGATTACAGCGATCAACGTCCGAGGGCAGACGATAGTTTGTGATAAGCAGTAGGTGATAGGGATATATCTTTGCCGGCTCATGAACCAGCATCGAGTGGGCCATGTTGGGCAGACTGCGACGGATGAGTCCGGCCTGAGGATAGTGGTAGGAAAGAGCCCCCGAGTACGTGCTTGAAGCGGGCAGGTCCCCGCCCATCAGGGCGCGTCTATCGCCCTCGGTGATTGAGTCTACAGAAGCTGTAAGGAAGGGATTACTTTAGAATAGGATATGCAAGCCATTGCTAGGTGTCCCGGATCTCACCCTCCGATTTGCCACAGCTCAAATCCGTGCTGTGCGTCTTGTCGCCGAGACCTCCATACGAGAAATCCTAAACGAAGAATAATTAATGAATTGTTCTATCATAAAATAACATAGATAACATGCAAACTAACATACAAAAACCCAGAACCAGTGCAAAATTAAGGAGCAAGTACACATAGATTTTAACTAAAAAGGGATTCAGTACAAAAGATTTCTACGGCATAACAGCAAAGCGGTCTTACAGTGGCACCATGCATCGTGGCCGCAGCAGATGTGGTGGAGCTGAATGTGTGGGAGCGTGGTGCCAGGCCGTATCCTGGCTTTGGCACATGGCGCAGCGCACTGACCACTGGGCAGAGTAGATGGTGTTGTTGATGTTCATGTTCATATGGTTGATGCAATGTTTCAGTTTCAGTTCGGTTTACAGTGTATGGGTGTTAGTTTTTAATGAATGGGTTGGTGATGTCGGTGGTTCAGGGCAACAATAGCATACACATAGATATTTCATTGGAGTAGCATAGGATTAGACACACAAGGAAGCAGCAGACCAACCAGTTGATAAAATTTATTGTTAGTTCATCCGTGTGAGCGACCAGTGGCAGCATTAGAAGTAAGAGAAAGACAAACGAGACCGTCAACGAGAGCAAATCGACTTATGATTACATTGGGCTAGACTACATGTATATTAGAGGTAAGTACGAGACATAACTGGCACAGCCCGTCACCGAGGAGGATCTGATCTAGAGCAACACAGGCAGCACTTACTGAGCTGTAGCCGTTGCGTATATAGGGCAGAGTCGTCGTTTTGAATCCGTATCCGGGCTTGGGCGGCGATCGGTAGGAATGTATGGCTATAAACGTAATTGGGCTATATATATAATATCGGTAACATCTACTTGAATCGCGAGCCTTAAACACTACGGATCAAGGATAATTCGACTGGCTAGAGGATTACCATTGTAACTGGGGGCGTTTCCCAGGGATTTGCCAAGCGAGCCGCGATAGCTCGTGGAGCGATCGAACATATCGTCCTCGTAGAAGGGCTTCTGGTGGTCCAGATTTCGCGAGGGGGAGGCCCCAATGGGCGATTCATATCTACAAAAGAAAGAAATGATCGTCAATAAGTGAGGCAGGAGGGGGTAAAGTTAGGCAATTTGGCAAAATTTAAATCATAGCAGACTGCAATCTTATCGGTCCATATTTAAACCTAGAAAAAACTAAACTAAAGAAATCAGCAAATAAGCTGTTAAGTCGAGTGATAAGCTGCCTTAAATAACTTGGTCTGCATTTTTTAACATTATAAACGCTAAACTAAAAAAAGATTGCAAATAAATTGAAAACTGGCTTCCTGACATATAATACTTATATCTGAAAAGTTGTAGCAACTTTCACAGGAGACCTACCTCAACTTGTAGACCGGCTCCTTGGAAGCAGAAGGCGTCCTGGAGGCGTTGCGCGGATCCAGATTGTTTTGCTTCCACTTCCTGTACTTGGCATGCTCCTTGAGGTCCTTGGCAATCGCTGAGCCGATGCCAGAGTTCAGTTTTTCTAGCTGCTCGGCTTCGCGTTGAAGGCGTCTAAAGCGGGTTACGGATTTACTACAGGCTTCTTTGAATCACCTTGTTTGTTTACTTACTGCTGCTCTTCGCCATTCTTGGCCTTGCCATTGGTTTGCTTGCCATTCTCGTCCTCATCATCGGACACGGGTACACCCTTGTAGGTGTCGCTGTACCGCCGCCGGCGCTCCGGATCCGTGTACGGATACGGTGGAGCGGGGAAGTCGTCCCGCTCGATCTTAGGCTGTTCGCCCGGCGGCGGCTTCTTGGCAGCCGGATAGTGGGACAGCTCTATGGGCTCCTCGTTGTTCATGCCGGGGCTCTTGGGCCGTGGCGTTTCTGATCGGATGGCATCCACCAGGACCTTCATGGCGCTGCGTGTCCTTGAGTGGGGACGCGACGGAGGACGGCTGCCGGCCACGGATCCCGCATTGCTCGCCGTGGTGGCGGCGTAGGACGAGGGCCGGTGGAAGTGAGGCGACAGTGGCGTCTTGTCATACGGATCGATCGGCTTGCGCAGATAGTGCGGTGCATCCGTCAGATAGCTGTAGGTATAGATCCGCGAGATGTCCTCGGCATTAGGTCTTCCATACTCGCGGAGTATCAGACCGGGACTGACCGTTCGATAGTGCTGGAAAGGTAATCTTATTAGTCCGCAGTTCGGGTTGTATCTCCTCTACATGCAGTGCCGCGTGTTTTTTGTTTCGGGGTATTTTTAGTACAATTCAAAAACGATGGCAAAAATGATGGGAAATCACAGAAATCATAAAGAAAACAAACCTTGCGGCTAGAGGAATAAAGTGAACCATTAAAACTCGGTGTTCTGGAACGGATGTACTGAAAACGAACGGAAAATAAAAACGCAAGCTCAAAACAACTAAAATGCTTAGAAATTTAAAATTATAAAATCATAAATTGCATGTGTTTGTGTGTGTTGGTTGGTGCAGAGTTGTTGTGAGTGAGATTAAAAGAGCGATATTTTTCAAAAAGTTGTGAATTAAAAAAACTCAACTTTACACCTAAAAGATTCTCAAGATATTCCTAGCTTTCCACTAGGTTGATTTTAGTTTTTATACCCATTATCATTACGTTAAGTAATATTCTGAATGGTAGGAGTATCAAAAAATATCGCTCAGTTCAATTGATTTTTATGGATGATGTGTTTTGTATTTGCACTTTGCAGCATTCAAATTAGTGGCAATCTCAAGAGCCGCTTTAAGATCGGGATCGGGGTGATTCTCGTGCTTTTTGTTGCTAGATATGGAAATTGATCCTTTGGGGTCCATGTCAGAATCACTCCTACTTACCATCTCGCTGAGGGCACTGGAGCTCATCCGGTCGCACTCGGTGTCCGTGAAGTTGCCATTAGAGGCGCCTCCGGCCACTGAGGTACTTCCGCCGCCTCCTCCGTTCAGGATAATACCGGACTCGGAGGGTCCCGGGCCACATCGTGGATGCCAAATGGCACTGCCCTGCAGGTACATCTCCTCGCCGTCGCCAAAGGGATCGCCGCACTTGGTGCAACGGGCACAGGTGGGATGGAAGTGGTGATTGTCGCCCGCCTGCAGCACCTTGCCGCTAATAAAGCGGCTGCAGTAGGCGCACTTCACTCCGAATCCCTTCTGATAGCACTTCTCGCAGTAGGGCACCGCATCCTTGCCCATATACTCCCCGTTGAGCACCACCTGGCAGGCCTTGCACCGGAAGCAGGAGACGTGCCACTGCCTGTCGAGGGCCACGAGAGCCTGGCCCTCCTTCAGCAGCTCTCCGCATCCAGCACAATCGTTGGGATCGTAGTCCTCCTTGAGATGAGCCTTGTGCGAAATCACACCGCCGTGCTGCTGGTGGGCAGTAGCCCGCGTGGGACTCTCCGCCGGAGGAGCGGGCGAGGAGACGCCTCCTCCGCCCGCCTGACGACTGGGCGACACTGGAGCACCCGAGACACACTGCTCGCAGAGCACCTCCTTTCCGGTATTGGTAACCTTGAAGGGAAGCAAATGGTCAAATCGTCAGAGTGCGCTGTATAAGAAATATTTTAATAACTCACCTTGCTGCCCGACTTGAAGGGCTGCTTGCACTTGGAACAGGTGAAGCACTTCTGGTGATACGTCTTTCCCATGGTGCTGACCACCTCACCCTCCACGTACTGCTGGCAGTTGGCGCACTTGGTGCCGTAGAGGCGCTGGTAGTCCGGTATGCAGTAGTAGGCACTGTCCTTTGTGAAGAATCCGCCGGTGGCCAGGGACTTCTTGCACTGGCAGCACTGGAAGCAGGCCTTGTGGAAGTGGTTGTCCGCCACGCGGAGCACCTCGCCGGAGCACTTTTTCGTGCATTTCGCACAGTAGATTTTTTGCTTACCTATAAAATAGAAGAGATAAGTGAGGATCACCGATTAGTGGGGTTGACAGTCGCTGGTAATCCAACAATTCATTCAATCAGTGGTATTGCCAGATTACGTATACGCAGTGTTGCGCTGATGTCATATGCATGTGATGCGATAATGCCCCAACCTTGCCCCGTTTCGTCGCGCTCAGTTCGAAGCCCCGTTCCACCGTGTGTGTGAGGGCACATATTTGTTTGTCTGTAGATGTTGTTTCGGCATAAAATATATATGTTTGGATATCGTTTGTCGGCTGAGCAAACTGAGATTCGTTACACTAGTGTATGTAGATATGTTTGTACGTGTGCCTTGTATTGACAGTCTCAGGAAGGCAAACTCTTCTACATACATATGTACTTCTGTATATATCGTTCTTAAGTTGCAATGACTCACACGGCTGGCAAGCAATTAATCTTATCATTGATAAGGCCAAGGGCAGCACACACACACTTGCCAGCAGATACAAGTATTCCTTTTATATAAAGACTACCCATACATTTGCGCCTTGTCAATGTACACACAAGTGGGGAGCAGGTTAAATAGATCCGACATTAGCATGTTTATATATCACATACATGTGTATAATGTATGGGAAATACCCCAACAATTTAAAGAGAAAAAAACGACTGTGAATGGGGTGAAACGCAAACCCTACTCACTAGCCAAGACAACCTGTTTGTGTCAAAGCAAAAAGACCTCCAAAGAATTTGAGATGGGGTCAAAATTGTAATTTTTACAAAATTGCAGAAAATAAACCCATAAACCCAGATTTCTCGAAAGGCAAGCGTTGCACTTTTTTTTTGTAGCCGGTTTATTTGATGAAAGTCACGTTGATAACTCCAAGCCTTATCACATGTTTGATCAATGAAGTGGCATCCCGTATTTGCTCAGCAAGTTCTTTTTGTATTTTGGTGTAAAGACGAGCTCTTTGGAAGGAACTTAAATGGGAATTTAATTAAAATAAAAGTTTAAGGTTACAAATGTTACAACCAATTTAGAATAAAGAATTTACTTTTAAACAATTATCAATATGCCCGTATCCATTTACCACTCTAAACAAACTAAATAATAATACATATTATAATATATGTACATATGTCTGTGTATTATATTATTTTGACCCCAAAACCCTTCGGTTCAGTACACTCTCAAGCCTTGGGCATACAGGAACCCAGTAGCGTGACGGCAGAACGCATCGAAACTAATTGTTGGCCATGACTGATGAGTCGATCTGTTCTGGCGGCTTTCTTCTTTCGCCTTCCCGGTGGCAGGCGGCTTCCACTAGTCTGCGGTTGATTAAATAGACAGCGGAACAACAACAGCTAAAAGCAGCCGGTTGCAGCACATAAAAAGAGAATATAAAAATATATACATAAGCCCCAACCGCATTATGGCTTGCTGTGCGCTGTCTGAACACTTTTTTCTATGCGTCTCTCAGTCTCTTTTGTTTTTTTTTTTAGGTCTTTTGGATTTTTTTTTGTTTTTCCACAATTCGGTCTGCAGTGTTGCCTTTTCAAATTTGGGTTGTTGCTTCCAAAATAGAAATTATATTGATAAGCTTGTCGCAGCTCAGGTGTGCTTGTGCCTGTGTGTTGTTAGCTTGTTTTATAATAGTGACGTAGACCGAATAAATAGGAACCAGCTGCTATCTAATTTTTCATTAAGGAGAGGCTAACCTTTTAGGCGTTTACCGTTTCTACTGTTAAGGTCTTCTAGTAGAGATCAATTTGAAATAAAGATTATTTTTGACTTAAAGATTTAAATATATAGAGTTTTAAAGTTTAATGCAGTTTATTAGATTCAAATATTTATAGGAAACACTGATTTGATTTTGGTATGATAATTACCACCTGAACTTAAAATCGATTCCTTCGATTCCTTTGACTCACTTTTATTGAGTTGCAAAAGCTTGCAACAGAAGAAGGGCATTGAACTCGAATTTTCAACAAAACCCTCGGAGCTCTGTCTTGTTTAACCTTTCAGAGGAGTGCCCTTCGACTTATCAGTTCATTGCAGAGTTAATTTTAATATCAAGATAAGCAACTTTCGTTTGATGTTTAACTTAATTCTGGTATCTTTGGTAAAATTAATCTGACAAACGACCCACTATATATGCTGAATAAATTATATACGCTAAGAATGAATATTTATTTGTGCGGTGACGCCACCGAAACTTTTCACAGAGCGAGTCCAGTCGGAATGACAGCAGACCTGATCGCCACAACAGAGGCATACTACAGATACAGATACAATTCCCCGAAAGCGGGCTTTCGTCACTAACGTGGACTTCCGACCTTACTGAAAACTACGTGATTGTAACAAATAGTATCTGGTGTGCATGTGCGAGTTTGTTTAAACTTTGTGTACGTGTTTAGCTACTTTTAATTAATTTCATTTATGTTCGGACTGCCTCCTGTGTTTGCTTGTTTATTATGCAATCACACATTTTTCCGCGATTTACATATTGATTTTGGCGCTTTGTTTATTGGGTTTTCAGCACATTTTCCCGCATTAGCACTAGCCCGGTAATTGAAAAACAAAATCCATTGCAAATTGCAAATCTTCATGCAACAGAGAGCCGGCAAAGCGGCGTCGTCGCTCAAGTTAGTACAATAAAAGTTTGAGCGCACACTTTTGGGTTCGCTTTTTTTTTTATTGTAATTGCGGGGAGCGATGATGTCATCGTCGCCATCGACCGCCGCCGCCGAGAGCTTTTCGTTGCGGAGTTGGACGAGTGCGAGTGCCACAACTTGGACCCGCAAACAAACTGGTTGGCCGTTGTGGAGCACGCTCGAATTTGAAATACAAACAAACAATACGAAAACACGGCCCGAAAACACAATATAATGAAAACCCGTCCGGCGGCCAGGGGGCAAGTCCAAGGTTAACCTCGCTCTTCTCGAGCAGGCCTCAGAGAACCCCATCGAATCGATGCGGAGAGGTCAAGCTGCAGGGCAAAGAAAATATTTTAATTAACATTTGCCGCGCCCAAAAAGCGACCCTAACCTTAAAACAATATTGGAAAAACGGCACCTATAAAAACACATTGGAGAAACCAAGAAAAACAATCAAGACTTAGAAATTGAATGAGTAGATCCCCATGAAATGATCCAAGAAACTATAAATCTTGAACCCAATAATACCTTTAACAACTAAAATCAGTTTGTCTACAGTTCGTTGAATGTACTAAGTTATTTTTTGTGTTTTTGGGACAATCCATTTCAACAAATCATTTTCTCGTGCCAACATAATGTTAGATTATTGTTTTCAAGCTTTACGACAGATAAAGTCATCTTTGATGATTTGTATCTTACCGGTTGATGAATCTGTATGAACCACCTTTTTTTAATATATTTATTATTACTAATTATTGTAGAGTCCATTGTTCTTATTTACATTTTCATTTTTTCACTGTGCATAAAAGTCGAATTTGAAAAGCAAAAAGGCATAAAACCATAGAGAGAGAGAGAATGACCTTCGTCAGTGACGCGACATGCACTCAATGCGCACTGTGCGAGTTCACCCCGGAGCAAGTGCGTCAAATCCTTGACTGAATTTCAGGAGGATAATGTCGAGGACAATGCAGGTCAAGGCGAGACGCAGAAACAGGTGAGCAATCAGGCGCAGGCACTGTGGGAACGCCACTCCGACGTGACTGGAAAAGAGCCTAGTTGGCAGACAATAAATAAAACCGAAAGCAAACATCATCGCTCTCTTGTGCATTCCACGCCCACGATTCCTCCACCTACGAACGATTCTGTTTATACGCACACAAACATTTTTAGTTGTGAAGAGCAACAGCATAAAATACACAAATTGAGCAAAAAAAAAACATAAAAAATAAACGAATTAACAGCTGAGGATACAAAAATAGCGAACACAGAGGAAGGTGTAAGGTCTGTGCGAAATGATGGGAAGCTTGCCTCTTACTTCTATTGTTTTGATATTGGTTTTGGGTACTATAATTATTGAAAGTCGACATAAAACAAGTCTTTCTCCTTTCACTGAAATCTATTTTTATTTTAATTAATCATTAAAATTGTCTTTTAGGAATAGTATTCAAGCTTAATGGAAGTTCAGCGCCAGAGACGCATATGTTATGATCGCTGATATAAAATTTAATTTAAAAGTTGATTTAAATACAAAAATAGAGTAACGTTTTAGTATAATAACATCTTTCATTGCCCTTGTGAAGCTTTTTTCTGTATATACATAAGTGTTCCACGCATTACTCATCAAATTTAAATTGCTTTGCAAGTGTTTTTTTATGCTGTGCTACCTGACGCATCGTACATACATACTTAGATATAAGTACACCCAAAGTTCGGTGCTTCGGTCGATTTGAAAGTGCTTCCTGTATGCTTATTAGACGAAAAGTGAAAAGAGCAACAGCCACACACAAGTGCAGCTGATGACGCTGCATCTACGAAAATAGCATTCAATTAGGCAAGTGGACGGGTTGAGGCGGGGCGGGGGCGGTTGGGGCGAAAGAGGCAACGGAGGAGACGAAGGGGGCGAACACGAGACATAAGAGGAGATGCCACTTTCTAGGCAAGTGCTCTGACCCATATAACCCCGCCTGGGAAACGCTACGAAACACTACGAAATGCAGGCGAATGCACAACAGGCACGAACAAATCAACGGACAAAATAAATGAGAAAAATCCGACTAAATGAATGAGCGCGGGATGGATGGGATGTGACGCTGTGGTAGAGGTGGGGGAACGGGACTCTACCCCTTTCATTTTCATTTTCATTTGAGCAAACGAAAAAGGAAACCCAGTGGAAGTCAATGTGCTTGTCATGAGTTCATGTCGAGCAGTTGTTGCCGCTTTAGCCGGAGATGGAGACTTTAGATGGCTATTGTTGAGCCTTTTAGGGACGAGGAGAAACGACTGCACGTTATGGGGTCCACAACCACATCCACAACGTCCGTCCACATCTCCGACTCCATCAAGTCCAAGTCAATTAGGCATTTTAGGCACGCATGCGACTACTTGTATTCCAGGCCAATCCACTCGGAAAAAATATGGTTTTCACATCGTAAATGTAATTTGTAATTACTAATTACCTCATAGTTGATTGCATTTAATTTACTTAAAAAAGTTTTATGCTGAATCAAAATAAATTCCCAATACTAACACAATCAGTACCTATTGATTCTTAAATCTTGCATTAAATTTATTTAATCAAATCAGCAGAAACATAATCCATTTAAACTCGGATGTACCTCCTGCTATACAGAACCTATAACCCTATGGGACATACCACAAATACATGTATAAATCAGTTTTTGAGCTGAGAAATAATCAATTTATCCATATTTCTTAACCATTTTACCATCATTTCCAATGGACTCTCACACTCAATATTTTCCGGTGTATGCACATGAACTCGATTAGGGACAGTAGCGGAGTATTCGAGTAATTAATCATTGACAATACAAGTACGAGTACATGTCTCGGATAACGGTAGAAAAGCCCTTTGCAGCGGCAACCGGAGAACGCAAAGAATGTAAGAATATAAAAAAAGCTCATTCACATCGAACGGGGTTTACTGGTTTACAGGTTATTCGAGAGCACAGCCGCTCTCACGCAGCGGGGCGCCCTAACGGTATCGTGTGTAATTGCAGTTGCATGCACAAGCACTTTGAGGTTTATTCGGTCAGGTTTTCGGATTCTCCGTCGCCTCACCTCGTTTTGAGGCGTAACATAAGAAATAAAATATAAAGAGGAAAACACGAAACTTGTTCTTACAACAACACTGACGTCATCGCCACAGTCGCAGCTGAGAAATTAAAATAGGGAGTGGACGTGGAATCATATGCGACTGTGGGGTGGTGTGAGTGAGTGGGAGCGGGGCGGTGCTGAAGAGGAGATCTAGCGCTCTCAGCTGGCCAGCAGTAGTATTGATTGATGAGTGCGAGTGGGAGAGGAGGGAAAATATGAGAGCACCACCTCGCACAGGTTCATAACCACTCCCGATACGATACCCTGCTAATGCCGATAATGCCATAATGCTGCTATCGGAGCACCCACCACCCCCTGGCGTTGGCTTTGCGCAGACACACACACCACACAGCACACGGGAGCGTTAGTTGAAGAGAGAGTATCGGTGTCGGCAGATAACTTACCCATGGCGAGATACAGCTACTGCTATGCTCTTTGCACTCGCGCCTGCTAAATGGGGGAGGGAAACACACACAGAGAGGGGCACCGCACAGACGAGATGACACGCACGAGGAGAGCACAAATACACGCGCACAGGTCACCACTACTTCCTCTTCACTTCACTAACAAAATTTTTCTTCTGCTTAGATTTTTTCTATTTGTATCTTTCGCCGTATGCATTCGCAATCTGCGTAGCGCGATTTTTTCAGTGTGAGTGTGAGTGTCAGAGAGTGGTCGGCGGTATGTGTTCTAAAAGACGACTTTACGATTGATTTGGATACGTATTTCGCTCGTGGGACCGATGAAGCTAGTACTTATATTATTACTCGTCTAATTCTTGTTCTCAATCCGAGCTGCGACCAGAAAAAACACCGCACCAGCAGCAACAACGCAACGACACCGACAGCAGCAACGAAACCGAAACGAATAAGTATCTGAGAGATACGGCGATTCGGCCTAGATATGGGCGCGTGAGGTGCACGCGTGCTTCTTCACGGCACGGTAACAAAAACACGTGCCGCACCCATCTCTAGCTCGTGCTTTTAAGTGAACTGAATTAAATGGCAAAAAGCAAGTTGGCAGCGATGGGTGCGCGCGAAGTTTAATGGGAATATGACCTGGTTTTGATTTAAAAAAATATATATAAATATATATATGTGCTAACGAAATAACTAAGAAAAGTTTGGTTTTATTTGGATTTCACTAAAAGATAGTTGAATTGGAAATCATTAATCCATTCATTGTTGTGTTCTTCCCAGCCCCATAAAGTTCCCTTAGCGCACAAGTTTTAACGCAATTTTGCAACAAACCAAACTCTAATTACTTTTTTAAAGAACATGGATTTATAATAATTCAGTTCTATCAAAAGACTAGAAATTTGCACGGAACCCCGTTATTGTATAAAGCAAATTAATTTAATTAATAATAAGCCAGAGCATCCCGAGTGAAAAATTTAACTTGAACTCAATTGAAATCTTTACTTAAAACTTTTTATTTAAATAAGTTTTGTTTTTCATGCGTTTTGCGTGTACATTTGCACAATAAGCTTCCTTAGAATGTAGTAATAATGATAATAATAATAATAATAATTGTAATAACATTACTAACAAAAATAATAATGAGATAAAATTCCATTTATAATACAGTTAGAATAAAATTCATTATGTTATTGGCCCTTGTTCAACTCTCTAGAACCATAGGATTTCTATATATGTTATATATATATATATGTATATATAATTAAATATATTATATGTATAGGCATGAATGTATAATGATTCATAATTCCAAAAAGTGTTTTAAAAACTATCAATAAACCCCTTTAATGCCACTGCATCAGAAACTTTCATAATTCACCCACGATAATTTAATGTTGCGTGTGTTTTGCCACCCAATAAAATTTAATAGTACATCGAGATTTTCAATAATTCAAGCCCACATTCAAGGGATGCCTTCCCTCATGCCTTCTTCAGTTTCGACTTTAAATACGAGCTCGTATTCAATTAATGGATTGTTTCAAATGTAAGTGTAAATAGATCTACTAGTATAGTGTATAGCTTCAATTTCGTTTACTACATACATATATGCTCTGTGTGCTCATGTCTCTTCTGGTCGACGCAGTGTGAATAAATTTGACTAAAATCAACAAACGTTGAGTTGGGAACGGATATGATATACATACGTCGATCAATGTATTTTCGTACATTGCGGCACAAGCTTTAGCTTGCTTTGCTTTCAATTTAGTTACAACTACAACTCTTTCAACTGCTCGCATATATGGTATGCACTTTGTATTCTCTATAGTTTCCATTAGCTAACTGTGGGTGCAAGTGTGTGTGTAGGATCTGCACGTGTCCATATCAATTCAACATCCGCATCTGCTGCCATCGATCGCCGAAAGTATAAAATATTGGTATTCAAATATATACGCAGACGCTGAGACATTGCATCTATTCCTCATCCGAATCGCCGTCACTGGAGTAGTGTGTGATTTGGGGTCGGCGAATGTACGGTGCCGTTATCACTTGCCTGCAATGGTGAAAAAATCATAGATAAATTAGCAAACTACTTTTTGGCAATAGTTTAAGTCTTGCTTACGCAATGCGGCGGTAGTGGTTGAGCCACTCCTCTAGCATCTGAGCCACCAGCAGCGGTCGTTTGCTGAGCTTCTGTTGCGCCACAAGGAGACCGCCATCGGTTACGCATACGTCCAGCCACTGGCGCATCATGGTCTCTTCGTTGCCAACCTGTATCAAAATAAAAGCCTCGTAGACTAAATGGGATATTTTTAAAATTATGGTTTCCTTACCTCGGACTGGGTGAGGAAATGGATGGGTAAGAGTTTGAGCTCACAATCCATTAGCGGCAAGTATGTCATATCCTCCACGTCGTCTCGCCGTCCATCGATCCGTGTGAATGGTTCCATCGGCACTAGGGCGCTAAAGTGACCCCGGGTGTAGCCAAGGGCGATGGGTGACTTGGTGCAGAAGTTTTGATCCCAGAGTAAAGGTAAGTAGACACCTAAAAGCCCAGCCTATTAAACTCAAGTGCGTAATAAAGAATGCTCATGAGAATCACCTTCAAAACGCGCATAGCCAATGTCTTCGCCGCGAAAACTCTTCACATACTTGACACCGTATACGATGATCGGACGTCGGAGGATGTGCGCCAGCGCAAAGATGTGAAGCTGTTCCAGGGAAGAACCTGGCTGGCTGGCGAGCGATAAAAGTGTGCTCCAGTCTTCCTCAAACTGCGAGTCCTCCAGCGTGAAGTGTAGCATCGAAGCCTGTAGCATCTCGTACTCTTTCCAACGAGTAAAGAACCTAAGGACCAACATCAAAATCTGTGCACGTCTAATTCTGTAATAGTACTTACACATGACCACACTGGTGCAGTGTATCCGCGAGTGCCCGCCTTAGGATGTTATCGCGATCGAAGACGCCCCAGGTGGCCTGCATAGCCGAATCCAGAAGGCAATCGCCAGCGCTCCGGTTCCAAAGGACGAACATCCGAGAGCTAAGCCGTGCCGTGATCTCAAGTGACCAGTTTAGAGCTGGCGGCGGCGTTTCCAGCTGCTTTTGGGCATCCCGATCGAGCAGCTCGTCGTAGAGCTGTTCTTGAATCGGGATCGGCAACTCCTCAATTTCGGCGGGTAGGGCGAAGGTGGCGTGCTTTTGCACATAGTGGCAGGGGAGGCCGGACTTGCGCAGGCGAAGCGTGTTGGCAAAATGGCGACGGATATCGGCCGCCAAGTCAGGGGCCACGTAGGACGGCACTCGCTTGATGCCTGGCCCCGAGCCGGAGATCTGAGCCAGCAGCATAGGCAACATTTCTTCGCGATGAAATCGAATGGCCAGATGAATCAGCGTGTGGCCCACGTCGAAGGCCGAATTACGGTTGAGGGCCGCGATCTCAGTGCTAGTCAGAGAACGGGCCGGATTCCCACCGCAGGAGAGATAGGCCTCCACGGCGCTATAGTTGTTTTCCACGACGCCTAGACAGGCGTTCAGCCACTGCCAGTCGACCTGACGTCGGATTTGACGCTGGCGGCGCTCCTGTCGCTCTTGCAGCGTATCACAGTTGTTAATGGTTTCGGAGGAACCTGAAAATTAATAAATAATTAAAAGGATAAACGTTAGTATGCAGAGTATGTCAGGACTCACCAAGTTGGTAAATGTGCTTCTTATTGAATGAGTTGTTGACACTGACGGTGTCCACGCCTTGCTGCTGCAGTTGTTGCTGCTGATGTTGCTGGTGCTCCTCTTGGATATTCAGACTTGAGGATGCGTGCAAGTCGTTCTGCGATCCACTGACTTCTCGCTCCCTTGTTTTGCCGCACATGGAGCACTTGATGCTCCTCGGCCAGTTCTCGTAGGTGCACGACTGTAAGCAAGACATTCAGTAAGGCTAATAAAAGTACGCAAGGCTGGACTAAACCTACGATACACGCCCATTTGGCCACATAGCACGGCTTCTGCTGCGGTGTGTCAGGGGCTGTGGATGAGGACTCCCGGTGTTGCGGCGTGTGGTGCTGCTGAAGCTGTAGCTGCATTTGCTGAAGCTGGGCAGGCTGATGGTTCTGAGACTGTGAACGCGACTGGTTGTGGGATGCATTGGCGAGATTGTTCAGGTGCGTGGCATCGTCAATGCTCGGACTAAGGTTCAGCCGATTCGAGGCTGTGGCCCCAATAAGTTGGGCTGGCTTATTGCCCAGATTCTCTGTGGCACACCCCCCTAATTCCGTGTCCGTACCACTGATGCGGAGTGCCTGTAAGGCCTCGCCAGCCCGATCCGCATCCGCCTCGTTATTCTTGTCATTGCCGCGCTCAATAGCCTCGCCGCCACGCTTCGTGCAGCACTGGATGCAGCGCAGGCTGCGTGGCCAGTTGAGATAGGTGCAGACCTTGCAGGGCCACTTTTCGCTGTCCGCCACGTTGCTCTGCCTCGCCTGATTCTGCTGTGGCTGGAGCGAATAGCACGTGGACGTGGGCGTGGGCTCAACAGCAGCTGCTTCCTCCGCAACGGCACTGCTCTCTTGGGCGGCGGGACTAAGCCTGAAAGAAGCGTAAGTAGTCCGTATAAGAGTGTTTTTTTTTTTGTTAGTAGCATAAAGCGCCTCACCGAAAGATGTCCTCGTTGAGCAACGGCTTCGAAGCCTGGCACATGGTGCATTTCAGCGAGGATGGATAGTTCTCGTAGGTGCAAATTTCACATTTCCATTTCTGTGCATCGTCTTTGGTATCGCACATCGTTTTGTGCGCGGAGCCAGCCACAGTGATGTAGTTGCTCTGTCAATGAATGATTGTTTATTGAGTAAGGAGTGCAGTGCTTTGGCCCCCAGTTCATAGAGACTTTCTTTCTCCTTGAAATTAACTCTAAGAATAGTGGTCTATAAGACAAAACATAAGAGTCCAGTCTGTTTAAAAAATGTATCTTGAAACCTCTACTATTTTGTCAATAACTAAAGCAAACAATCTACCTTGATATCAATAACAAATTTTTTCTTGAAGGCTAATCGCTCTCAGCGTGTATTGTTACGCTGCAGGATAATAGTGAAGCTTTTGAAAGAGTTTGTAGGACGATTTTACTCTGATACAACTGTCATCTAGGAATAAGGGTATTGAAATTCTCTGCCTTGCGTGTAGCGAATGGAAATTCTTGTTAATAAGGTCAAACAACGGGGTAGCAAGCAGTGTCCTTGACCCTGAGACATAATTCGCAGATACAGCCACAGATACATCTGCAATTGGCTCAACTTGCCATGGTGTCGTCACAGTCAGCCTTCGGGGTCTCGGTCCCCGTCTCTGTCTCTGCCTCAGTCTCTGTTCCTGGGATTGGGGCACATAGGCAATGGTATTGGTACTACTACGGTCGCTCGCAATTGTTTGTTGCCATTATTCGCTCGTGGATACAAATGTATGCATGTGTGTGATGCACCTAGGCATTTGGTATGTGTATTTATGCGGGGGGTGTAGTGCAAGAGGGATTTCGCGCTAGTTTCTTATTGGGACTTGCCCTCTTCCGCCGTACCCAACAACCCACCCCGCTACCCGTCCATCCACAGTACCTGCCGCAGAAGTTTGCAAGGCCTTTTGCAGCAGTCCCAGAAAACGCGACAGCGATTCGATTCGATTTAAATATATAACACTGTCACACAGCCAGCAAAATCACAATAGGGCCAAGAAATCGGCCAGCGATTGCTATACAGCTAAATGTTTCTTGCTTTAATCACTGTCAGCCACCCGCGCCCGCAGCAGCGTCAATACAGCCGTCGATCCAATATTGCCAGTAATGCGGGCTGGCAGGCAAGTGCAGGAAAATTACAATTACAAAACAAAGACGGGAAAACTTTCACTCGATTCGATTTTGGGATTTTTCCTTTTCTTGTTTCCTTCTATACTTGTTGCTTTGTTGTTTGTAGGTTTGTAGTCCAGCGACACAAACACGCACGCGAATGCAAGGAATTTGGAATTTGGATTATTTGGAAATAGCTAATTATTTATTTTTTACATTATTATCATCTGGTTCTCAGTCCGCCTATCGACAGTGGCCAGTGTTGGAAAGTGTGTTCGCGCCAGAGCTGCCAGATAGTCTGGCAACTCCGTCGATTCGCAGGTCGCATTTTAAAAAGAGACTTTTTTGAATTCCCGGGAATATTTCGGGTTCAAATCCTGCCAAAAAAAAAAAAAATAATAAATTAAAACCCCAATCTAGACAAACTCGATAATTGCTGATTACTCACGCTCTATGTGCCACTTATATAGCCAAGGAAACTCTCAGTAAAATGGTAACAAAACATAACATACTTATATGACTTAAGTTTAATTTAAATATTACCGGTTTAAGCTATTATTGTTTATATTCATTATAATTATTTTTTATTTTACCGAACTATCGATAACAAATGTCTACACTACTATCAGAACTAACTTATTTTTTACATACCGAATCCAACCCCAAATGGTACCATTTTACTTACCGATTCAGAATTCTACCCCGCGATCGAACCTTGCCATAGGAAATTGTACCATTGTGGTTCTTCTTTATTTTGGCATTTCGTCATGTAAATAAATGAAGATCAAAGGGAATAAAAAGGAGACAGAGAGAGAGAGCATTGGAGGAGGAGAGCGAAAGATTAAAAGAGGAACAGAAAAGAATACCATTGCGACTTAAATTTATGTAAAGATGAAAACTTTGCATTCATTTTTTACGGGCCTTACACAGTTTCTTGTATTCGTATTGGGTACTAAAATTAAGGATGTTAAAAAATATCAAAAATAATTATCGCAATATCGATAGAAAATATCGATATATTGATATTTTGATATATTATCAATAATCCCAATCGATTGTGTAATCGACCCGCTCAACTGTACAACACGAAATGCACACAAAATAAATAATAAATTAAAATTCAATTAAAATGGTTAAAACAAGGGCTGCGCCGCGCGTTTTACCCGCAAGATCAATCAGTACGAAGAGGTCAGCAAAACCAGCACCGAAAGATAAGGGTGGAACTATTTTGTCAGCCCCAAAGCCAACGAGTCTACTTCGGAAATGCGTAGTTAAAATAAAGCGCTTAAAAATTCGAGAATGTTCAGAATCAGGGGAACTTTATTTGGATAATAGCGCCTTTGAGCCTGCTCGCAACTCCACGATGTACGCTCTCAAAAAGGTTCCTACAGAACCAAAAAGGCCACCTACCAAGAAACAGTTGCTGTCGGGTAAGTAGAACTGGTCAGCTAAAAAATAATCTTGCTATAATAGTAATGTTATTTGCAGAAACGAGAAAAATATCACAACGCTTGCTAAAAACCAGTCCCACGAAACCAGTGCCAGAGGATTCGACATCGAAAAAGGCTCGCTTCTTTCACAGAGATCAGCCGCCTACCAGAACCAGGTCCTCAGTGACCCGCAATGTTTACGAGTTTCTCTCGCAGTCCCAGATAGAAGATGACAATAACAGGGAGGATCCAGCAGCAGACATAATCCAGCGGCTGGTGGAGAATGGCAAGGCCTGCGTGATGGTCCCCTCCAAAGCGGGGGGAAAACTAAGACCCAAAATTAAGAAAAGACGGCCAGTGGGCAAGCGGAAACAATGCTCTCTAGAAAATGTGGCTGGAGAAACGGCCAATACTAAAGCCAAGAATCCCAGACCGTTGAAGCACCGAAAAGCTGTACCCGCCCTGTCTCCAATTTATGAGCCCGAGGATGATTCAAGTAACGATGCGGAGGAAATTAATTCTGAACCTATTCAAGTGCCCGTCCAGGTGCATGCGCCTCCAGATCCCTTGGTCGAGAGGAATACTTCTAAGCAGGTCAGCGATGGCGCCTACAGCAATTTGGCCCGTTCCGTGCTGTTAAATCAGACAAAGGAGCAAGATAAGCTGCAATCGTCAAGCAGGCGTCGCGATTTACTGAATATGGCTCGCCAGTTGGTTAGCACGCCGCTGAACCGTAAGGCTTGCACGGTACCCGAAGCGAATTCAACGACCCCCGCCATATCTCCGATTCCGCGTTATCCGCCAAATTCAGCAGCGAGTCCGGGAGGAGGTGCTTCTCCTTGGCGCGTTTCCGACCAGTCAGCAATGCCAAATACATTTGTGTTCGGCTTTAATACCTCTAATCTGCCATCGTACTCAAGTGACCATACGCATCGACCGCGTCAAGTCTATGTGCCGGATACACAAACACAGGAAAACGCGGCGTCTGTAAATGAGAACGAGAGCTACTGCAACACTGCGGACGACTCCAATGAGGAGAATCGGCCGCCACCCGCGTCCAGCAGAACACTAGTATCCAATGACCAGGAGAACTCGGAGAATGCGGAGGATGCTGATAACTTTGTCCACTTGCCCAATCCTCGAAAGACTCTTCAGAAGCGCAGGCCCTTCCAAGACATCAACATTCTGGACGTTGTGGTGCTGCCGTCTTGGAAAAAGAATGTGCAAGCGACTCCCTCGAAAGAAAACAATTCACCTAAAGTGGCCACTGCATCGCCAACACGACAACGCAGTCAGACGCGAGCGAACCTATTTGGGTATGACGAGATTTTGCCATGTGATGATCGACCTACAAATCCCACTGAACCTCGTGCGTCGAGCTCTGGAAATCTCTTTGGGTTTGAAGAGTTTCTTACTGAGAACGACGTAGTGACAAACCGCTTCTCAACCGTGAGTCAAAACGAAACTTTGCAGGATAAGCTCCACCGACTGGGTGCGCTGCGACCCATGGACATTGAGCTGCCACAGGCATCTTCCGATTCACTACGTCAGAATTGCTTTGGAGAAGTGCCACGATGTCAGCGTGATATTAGACAAGCTCTGTGCTCCACGATGATTGCGAACAAAGAGCCACCGAGAAGAAAGCCTGCACTGGTTGCAGACGAAACGATCGGATTGTTTAGGGATGAAGCAGAACTGGAGACAACATTTGACAAAAAGGTAAAGCTAGTTTTTATCCTTCTTGAGCGCCTTGGAGATGTTGACGCTACACAGTCCCCAGTGTCGTTATTGACCAATCTGCACCAGATTAATCAAAATTGTGACCCGTTAATTGTCCCAGTTGAGCCAACAGGGCCGCAAAGATCCAAGCTTAACTTTGTAAGGTAGTAAGTCGCTAGATTACACTAAGTTTGGTGATAAAAGTTACATTTTGTTTTCCTTTCTCAAAAAGGAGAAAATCATTGCAGACATCCGTCTTAGAGTTCTTATAATTTACTGGAGCGCTAGGAAGGTGTCGACGTTGCACAGTTACTTGTGTCGCCATTGACCAATCAGCGCCAGATTAATAAAAACTGAAACTGTTATAGTTCCAGTGGAGCAAACAGGGCCGCAAAGAAGCAAGCCTATCTTTGTTCGGTAGTAAGCAGCTCGGACAAATAAAAATAACTATACCTACAGTTTAGAATGGAAGATCTAGTTAAATTACAGGATAATATATATATATAATATGTATAAATTAATTGTATTCCTATTCAACAAATCGTTTATTGCAGAAACCAAGGCGAACGTATGTAAAGGAGCGACCCAAGCGTAAGCGAAAGCAGCGGGTGCAAGTGTTGTATATCGATACCGATTCGTCAGAGGACGAGAACGAGCAGGACTTGCAGGAAAAAAGCATCGACTCACCGCAAAAGAAACACCAATTGAAACGACCACGCAAGGATGTCGAGCATGAGACTAAATTGCAGGAATTTATAACCAGTTTTAACAAGGAGTGCGAAGAAGTTGAGAAATTTTCTTTGATAATTGAATGAGTGCATCACCTCCAATGTTTTTTTTTTATTGTTTTTATTTATAAAGGAGCAATTCCATCTGTAATTTCCATTTAACTAAAAGGAAAACTCGAATAGGCTTGTCCAATGTACCTTATGCATTAAGTTATAACTGTAAAATAATATTTTGTTTCCAGGAAATGGAGAATGAAGTGACCATTAGTCTAAACTGTATTACGGTTCTAAATTTTAGTTATAAAAATTAGTGTCGGTCAGAATAAATCAGTTTGATTTGACAAAATATAGCAATTAAACAAACTTAATCGGTGAATTTTAATTAAAGTTAACATAAGTCTAATAATGTAAAAAGTTTAAAGACTTGCTAAATATAACGGAGTCAATTGCAACCATATAAGGTATATATGTATATATATGATCTTGGACAGCGTCAACAGCCATGTCCATCTGTCCGGTTCTATTGGAATGATCGGGAATATCAAGAAAAAAATGTTAATATTGTCGTTTTCCATAAAAGTTTTATCTACTCTGATAAATTTCGGGTAGACATGGCCTTTGTTAGAACAATTGATTGCGGCTAAAAGGCTAAAGTTGCTTAATAAAGTAAAAACCATAAAACAACACAACATTTCAATAATAGGTATAGGAGTAATGGGGAATCTACCAAGTGCTCTCCATAAAAATGTTGTTTTTGCGGTGTACATCCTAACTATCTACAGAATTAACCGAATATAAGGCAATAGTCAAAGAATGAGTGTCCCGCGAGGTATTCCGTGAGTTTTTTTTTAAATTTATTTTTCTTTTCGTGTTTTTATCAAAAGTTGAAGTCAAATGTCAGATTTTTGACTTAAAATAGAAGTTACCTTGTTAAATAAAATATTTATAAAAATTAAAAATTAAAAAAAAGCGTGAGTACCTGTAGAATTAGTTGAAGAATTTTGGTGCCAAATTTCAAATCGATTGTTTGTTTCAGTAGATTTTCAGTTATCCTGTACACCGATTTTCAAAATAACACTGTGCACTTTAAAATGTGTGATGATCATGCATTGAACACCAAACTATCTTCGTTCAAAAACCCATAACTTCGTCTATTTTGCTATGATCAATACACAACTTTTACACAATGTTAAGATATTGCGAATTTATAATACAAATAAAAAAAAAAGAAAGGGAGCTAACTTTGGCACTCCGAAGTGCCTTGCAGCTTATAAGCAGATAATTTTAATTTAATCTGAATGCAATAGAATAAAATAAAAGCATACAAATTCGCTTTTTTTTTTCTATTCATATTACATTTACAGTTTTACATTCACAGTTTTGCCTTTTCCTCTATAAAAACGATCGTTTTCTATGGCAGATACATATGTGATATAGTCATCCGGCTTGCATAAAATTAAAACCGAAACTCTGAAATAATATATAATGGCTATATCTCTAAGCAGATCCAAATATATTGAAAAACCTAAAATTAAAATAGTTTTTTAATAAATTTGTTGAACGTTTTTATGGCATATATATGATATAGTTGTCCGATCCGGCCCCTTCCGACATATATAGTAGTGAGAGCATATAGAAGACTATTTACAAAGTTTCATTCAGTGAGCTTCAAAACTGAGGGACTAGTTTGCGAAACGGACGGATAGATGGACATGGCCAGATCGATTCGGCTGTTGATGCTGATCAAGAATATATATACCTTACCCCACCCGTAGTGATCTTTTTTGAAAATATTAAAAAATTAAACCCACATTTAAAACACCTTTAAATTAAACTTAATGCTTATTTTGAACTAGTTATAATCGATTTCGGAACGCACAAGTGTACAAAATCCATCTTACCAAAGTTAGCCGTCTTGTTTGACTTTAATAAGGAAGTTTACACAACGAGCTGAGGTTTATTTCTCTATAATAAAACCAAGAAAAACAATACTTTGTTTTGTATTATACATAATTTCCATACGGACTTATAGTTTATTGTTTATTTCAAGTTTCTATTGAATTGATATCGATAAATATACATGTGCATAAGTCATACTTCAAAAAACATAGGCTTCCTAATACCTAATTGGCCGTTTTCTTGGTGCTCCTTTCTGGAAACTTCATGTTTTTACTAAACGGTCGAGCCTGCAAGACCAGACCAGATGTTATCTGTTATCAGTTATGACCGATGCCAATCGCTTCGAATGATGTAACGTAAATTTTCGAAATTTGCAGAAGAAAATATATATTAATTTAACACAAATTATAATTCAGAAATGGGAATGGTGAGATTAAATATGACAAGTCAGAAAAGATAAGGAAAACCTAAAAAACGAATTCAAAGCTTCTACACATGGGAAAGTGTTTCTTTTGCTTAAACAAATCCAAAATTTTTGGATTTAATGGCCATCAGCATTTTACTGCGTAAAATTGATTTGCTGGAGTACAGGGGGATATACAGCCGAGATATACACGTATTCGCAGTCGGTAGATGAGAATCATCGGCGGGTCTAATGGTCACCGATGGCAGGGGCTGGAATCCTTCTTCCGATGCCGGCAGAGCAGGCGAGCCAGTCCAAAAGTACACCTGAAGAGAAGAAAGACTTTACCAAACTCGTTTCAATTTTTTAAATTAGTTTGCTTTTACCAAATCTTGACGCTCCATAATATTCATTTTTTCAACAATACTCCAAAACCATTTCTTAAACTTTAACAGTTTGTCCGGACCCTCGCTAGATTCATCGTTAAAGGTGGTGTACGAAATCAATGTTGAAACATTTATATCACCGACACCGTTCAGCAGCAGACGTAAATCCTCAGCCGTTAAGCTGTTCATACTGGTATCGGGCAGAACGTCAAAGACGCCTTCTTTTAGTGCCTACAATAAAAACCATATGTTACTATGATATACTAGGAACAACTTTTACAAACTAAGGACTAAGGAGAATATAAAATTTTATAGCATTTAACGTCAAAAAAGAAAACGAAAACAAATTCATAGTGTAAAACATAGAGTATCTATATAATCTGCCCTCCTTAGGACATACCTCGAGTGCCTTTTCCTGTGACTTGATCAATCTATATTCCGTATAGCGTCTTATGTACTCAAATATGTTGTTCGCAGTAACTGCAACATCGCGACCTCCCGGGATTAGCTCCCTGTTACCACAGCCCTCCTCTTTCATCAAATCAATCCTGGATAATAAAAAATTTTTGTTATTTGGCATCTCTGTAACATAGTTAACAAGCGGGGTACTTACACAAAGCATAACTCCATTCGACTAATTGTTTCTTCGCCGTCTTTTGTCAGAGCTGTTTGAATAATTTGCCTAAAAGATTCGTATAATGTTGGATCGAAAAATGCCAGGTCGTGGAACTTAATTTTACGTCCAAGGATATATTTTAATACATGTCTCTGCAGGAACAGCGGAAGCAATTCATTTTGCAACAGACAAAGTCCAATGAGTCTACATCGAAAGGAAGAAAAAAAAAACAAATACAATAAATACATGGATAATCGTCACTGTATAAAGGACACTCTACCTTCCGATATTTCTAAATGCATTTATGCGCTCGAACGATGCAAAGCCTTGTCGTGGCGTATAGAAGCCCCGCTTGCCCGGAGAATAGAATAGTGGCTCATTATCGTCATCGGCGGGCTCAACCAACACAACAGCAGGCGATTTTTTTGGCTGACTATTTTGTGTACTGGCGTCAGCTTTTTGTTTGAAGGTTATTATTTCGATCGCCTCATTTACTTTTTGGCGCAGAGTTTCATCTGACGAAACCACAGACAGAAGCTGTGGCGTTGGTATCTCTAGTAGCATTCCTGTTATTTTCGCCGCATGCGTTTGGTTTATCGAATGGATCTGTTGAAAAAGTTTTGTTATGTTATTAACTGAATTTTATTGAGAGCACCAACACCAACCTTGGGATACAAGCGCTCTCCAAGCTGTTGCAGATGGACCGACAAATGATCGTTTATCCCTTCCGCCATAGCATTATCTAGACAAAATCAGAAATGTCTGGTTAGTAAAAACGGAATATATCAAACGGCTTTATCTAGTGTAAGCCAAATCTAGCACATAACAAAATTGAACGGTACCACTCTCAGAAGAATGTTCTAAAAAATCTTACAAAAAGCTGCAGCATTTAACTAAAGATCACACTGAAGATAAACACACCTTTAACAGACTGAGCAGAGCTTATTTCTGCTATTTACGGCCTCTGTTTACAACAAATTTACTACAAAATATTAACGATAGTCAATACCTTACCTGAATTATTTATTGGCGTATATGGTCTTGCGTCCAAATTTAAGACCTTCCTTTCACGCGCCGATCTCCACAATATTTTGCTGCTAGTGCCACGCCTCTGTGGAGTCAACTGATCACGACTAGATCCCGACACTGTTCTACTACGCAGGATGCTCGAGAAGGGCACTCCATACTTGGTGTGGCTGTTGCCAACCTGCACTGACTCAAGGTTGGGGATTTTCGCATTGGCCAGCAGAGCCTCGGCTATCGATGTGTAAAAGCTGCGGGCCACGCCAGATCCCTCACCTGGCTCGTCCTTGAACGTCACCTTAACTCTGTTAAACGTGATGGGCGGCTGAGAGCGTCGGTTTTGGTTGCCAAACTGAGTATTCAATTCCTTGAACGTTTGAACAATCAAGCTCTCGCGGTTTCTCTCTAGCTTGCATAGCACCAAGTCTCGCTGTTGGCCGTTGCGCAGCTTTTCCATGTGGCGACGGAAACGCATTTCCTTGACGGGGAAACCGCGCAATTCCGGCAAAACAGATCCGTGCTCCATGCCCACATCGTCCATGAAGACGCGTCCAAATAAATCTAATGTTAGTTTCCAACGACTCAACAAAAAGTTCCACGAAGGCAATTCCGAAAAGCTACTTTGGTAAAATAGAGAGCCGCGACCTGGAAAGCATAGCCCATGATGAGACGGCGCTGACTTCTGATGATGTGTATCACATTTGGCTTGTTCAGCAGATAAATTCGCAGCGGATGGTGACGTATTCATTTCCGAGTCGACTGATTTCAGACACGACCCGCCTGCCAGAACTATAACACTACGAGCTGCAGCATTCGCTGAAGTCATTGAGGAGCAGGAGCTGGTCTTATTTGGAGCAATGATAACTTCCGGCCGAGAGGCCATTAAGGCTTCTGTTGATTTGCTCGTACTTGGAACATCATCGGTTTCCATTAAAACGACTTTGTCAAACTTGCCGTGATTACCTGAAATAGAACATTTATTATTTTGTACACAATTTTTTGCTGTATAGCGAATACTAACCATCAGCCTCTTTATGGGACTTGAAATCATCCGGACCCTGTTTCTTCTTTAACTGTACGTATATATTAGAGTCCGCAGAAGAGCTCTCAGCCTTATATGTTGCATTTCCATCACTCGTCGTCTTGCTAGAGTCCGTATTGATTGTTATTTCCATGGGTTGCTGTTGGTTTTTAGCCGGAACTGTTTCATAAACAGGCTCGTCATTCCTTTTAAAGGAATTTGAAAATCCCAGCCTTGTGGGCTGGTGATCAATTGTACTGCCGCTACTGCTTGCGTTGGTGTTGCTGCCGTTGTTAGCATTCGTGGTTACCAGCAGCGGCAGGTTAGCAAATAGCTCCTGACGCTTCGAGTTTGGCTGCAGCAAGTGAGGCTTGTCGGCCAGTGGCATTGCCATATCCAGAGGAAGATCGAATCCTTCCGGTGCCGAGCAACCCAAGCTCAATGTAGATTCCGATCGTGCAAAGAAAGTGTGTCGGCGGGTGCCCACGCTGCCGGAAGGCTGGTTGCTACTATTCGACGGCTGTGCCTCAGCACTGTAGTCTTCCAGATTGGTTAGCTCCTCATCTGTATCATAGCTCTCTACCATGGGCGAAGATAAATTGTTTACGCGTCCGGATATGGTCTCTTGCTTGTCATAGAAGCCCGTGTCGTTGCGCATATAGTAAACGAAGGCGTCAAGTACGTATGCAATATGGCGCAGGGCAGTTATATCCAGTACTGGCAGGGCGTCCCTGTGCTCAGACGTGTGGGCACGCATCAGTGATAGGCAGTAAGTAAAAAAGTCACGTCGTGAATTTGATCCTAGATCAGATATAGATGCGATGTAATTTAAAACTCAGATATCAACACGCTCTACACTTACCAATCATGTTTACACCAACGGACGTTGATGTGGAAGGAGCCGGTGCCTGACTACTCGACGCCTGAGCACTGAGGTTAAGCGGATGCAGCGGGTGGTTCGGATCGGTGTAGTTAGTCAAGTAAGCTCCAAACTTTAGCTGAGCCTCAGTGCCGTCCATTACCGTAAACATCCAGTCCCAGGTGGCCTTTAAACGCTTTTCAACGAATGCCTTGTAAAAGATACAAATTGCAACATAAGCTTTTTATATAAGCAACGTATTACGTAAGCTTTCATTTGGTACATCCCAGTGGACTAAAGCGTATTGAGCTATATCACTAACATGTTATATATATAATTTTTGCATTATTTTGAACTTTACCTAACAAGAATGAACAACTGATGTATGTATTAATATCCCTTATTAAACCATGTCAACTTTTCGGAGAGTATATATGTATTAGCTTACCTGAACTGCGATCGCCTCATCGGTTTGAATCTTGAGTGAAGTTTCAATATCGTTGACAATGTTGTAAGATAGAATACTTATAAGCTCCGAGATCTGTCTTATAGTAATCCCAAATGCCCTCGCCAAGTTGCTAGCCGTTGTCGCCATTGTGTGGGGCTCGATAGATGGAGTGGTCACCGCAGTGCTGGCCGGCACAGTGGAGCGTCGCAGCGCCATTGGGTCAATGAACACCATATTGGATCCTGTGGGCACCCGTACAGATGAGCGAGCAGTGTCTCGGTTCCTTATTGCCCATTGCATTGTTTGCGGCGCTAGGTCACTGCGCGCATTCGAGTTTGTGCTGCGGCGTTCGAGTTGCTGGTCATTGAAATTAAATTCATCAGAGTGATCGTCGGATTCGCCATCCTCCGAGCCATCTTCCTCTTGAGCGGACGAGTCTCCCGATTCATCCTCAAGAAACAGTACACCAATATCTTAAAAATAATATTTGAAAGAGTTAGACTTGGGTCCGTCGTCAACTTATTATTCGGATCACTTGTGAGTGCTATCCAAATAGAGACAATAACTAACCAGTTTCCGAGCCAACTGTAGCCCCCGTTTGGACGCTTCTCTGCGCCTCCTGATTGCTCTGATTGTCATCGGAATCAGACTCGGTCTCGGCGTCATTAAAGGTAAAATCATTGTCGCTCTCATCGTCTGGCATGCCGTCCTCATTTCGTTGATTATCTATCAATTCATCGTCCTGGCTGTGGGAGTTGGTCTCCCGATTTATAACCTCTTCCGATTCGGAGGCGTCCCGTATAGCTTAAAATTGAAGTATGGCGTTTATTTTAAATATCTAACCAATTCCATGTTTTCTAAGCAGTGAACTTACTTTCCATTGCAACTACATCGTAGTTTTGTTGAATATTAAAACTGGCACTTTGATCGTTGCCGGCATCGTGGCCCAGTATCTGCTCAGACGTAGACTCCACGTTAGAGGGCGCCAAAGGATCCACGCTGAACAGGTCGTCAGAATTCTAGGTGGGAAAAGTAATTTTATTAAAATACAACTTATCACCAGAGTTATTAAAGTTACGATTGTATTTACACGTACATCCAGGTTCGACGATGACATCGTAAACGGAGCTGTGGGACGCACAACGCCCAGGCGAACTGGAGCAATAAGGGCTTCGGAGACCTCGACCAGTTCCTCGATCGAAATCTTGTGCAGCGTCTGAAACACCTTCACGCAGCTCTGAACGTATTTGTTGCACGAAGTGTGTGTCTTTCGCTTCTCTGGATTCGGCTGCTTCTCGAGATTAAAGATGACAAACACGCGAGCTACTGAGCGCACAAAGCGACGAGCCACTTCTTCTGCCTCTTTGCAGCGATTTGCCACGCTACCGTTCTGCAGCTCCCGGACAAGAGTGAGCAGCAATGTGTCTAAATGGTCGCCGGTGCACTTGACAATCAGGCTGTGTGTGAATTTATCGAGAAGCGTCGATCCGTGCTGAGTTTGGATGAACATGTTGAAGCCCTCAGAGTTGGAATTCTCCGAAGAAGCGTTGCCTCCTGCATTCTGGGCGTTAACCTCGGTCTTCTCCGCTCCGCTCATGATCATAGAGCGCACCGCATTCCAGTCGATCAGCAGACGTTCCAGGGCTTTCCTGGCGAACTTCGGCGGCTCTAGATCGTGATCAGGCATGTCACTCTCCATGTCCACTGAAGAAGCCTTCCGATTGGATATAACCGTATTGCTACCATTCGCCCCGCCGGCTGCGTTGCCAACATTTCGCACTCGAACGTTAAATCGATACTGACGCTGCTCCACGATTTGTCGGCCGACTGTTTGGATGAGGAAGAGCAGAATTGACTCGCCCTTGGAATTAAATTTCGTGACCAAATCCGTGCAGGAAACCAGTTTGCATAGCAGAGCGAATCGCTTGGTTAGATTACCAGCGATGAGAGCCTTACACTTGCACTTCTCCCAGCAATCGCAGTAGGCAGTCGGAGCCGTCCGCTTGAGCTTGCAGTCGTGACCCTTGTGGCAGACCCGGGCGCATTCCGTACAGCAGCACAGGGATCCAGTGAGTCCACATGTCTTGCACTCAAAGATATTCTGGTTGATATGATCGGCCCCCGTCCAAGTGAACGAGCAAGTATCGTTGTAGCAGATAACATGCAGGGGCGACTGGTCCGCTGGTGAACCACTGGGGAAGATCATGGCCTCCTTGAGCTGCGGATCCTGCTCAGAAAGCATGAGAATGGTGTTTAGCAGTATAATTCCCGCCTCATACGCACGACACGAAACGGAGAGCATAAACGGGGTCTGCCCTTGAGCATCCTTGGTACTAAGCATTTGACAGAGATACGGGCGCAATGCGGGACTGATGCACATCTGCTGCAGAATCAGCAGCGCATGCTCCCGACGTAGAGCCAAGTCGAAGGTGTAGTTGGGCGATCCCAATTTAATGTTGGAGATCATGGAACTCTGGGAGGAGGACGGAATTATCTTCGAGATGTCGTCTTCGATACTTTCTGTAATGTTCTGCGAAGAACTGGCGCTCAGATTGCTGGCCGCTGGTGTCTCATGTGGCCAGGGTATGTAGGCGTGGTCCTCGTTGGCGCTGGCCATGGGCTGGCTACTGCCAGACTGTTCTGCCTGATCGGTGTTAATTAGCCGGTGCATCATATCGCGCAGATTAATCCGACTATCTCGGCTTGCCGATGGGGCGGAGGATGCAGCGGCAGAGGAGCTCATTGTGGCGAAACTCGAGCTCTCGTTGGTGGAGGCTGCGTTTGCCCCGAAAGCGTTGCTGCTAACATAAGCGCTTGTCGACACAGTTGGTAAGGAGCGCGCAGCGGAGAGTCCAACGGCGAGTGACTTCTTGTCGGCAGTGCCTCCGCTGGGAGAGTCTGGTGGCGAGTCCTTGTTCGAAGATGGCGCACACATAATCACACAGGCATGGAATATGTTGCGGGCACCGTCACAACGCTCCTCCACGACCAGGGCTGTGTCCGCTTGATCCTCTCTCTCCAGGCGGCTCAGGGCTGCGAAGCTGTTCTTCACATCGCAGCGCAGTATGTGAGGCATGAGCTTCTGAGTATCAAACAGCAGGGCTGTCATGCACACCTTCGATTTCAGGTTCACGCCCGAGAGCATCGCCGGCAACGAGATGGTGGCCATGGTGATAGACTTTACCGGCGGCAAATCGAACCACTGGGGATCCTTAATCGAGCCGAGGCAGTCCTTGGCTAGGGGATACAGCGCCCCATTGCCATCGCGGAGCACTATAGTGCTGCTGTTTCCGCTGCAGTCATTGTTGCATGTCATTAGAATGTTGCCTGGCGAGGAGCCAATGAATGAGGCGCAGTCCGTAGGAAACAGGCAGTTTTGCTCCTGTTTGCTATTGTACAGGTTATACAGGCTGTAGTGGATCTTACCGAGCACCTTCTTGACCACGTGTATGCCGCGCGAATCGACGGCCAGGGCAAGGAGCTGGACACCAGCTGCATCGGCTCCAACGTTTATTTTCTTTGGCTGCTTTTGGAGCCAATCGGGACCACGGGTCGACATTGCTGTGCGAAAGACCTGGACGTCCTCACGGCGAAGCAGGCGACACTGTTGCCAGTCGTCCTCCTTGCCCTCTTCCTTGGATGTTGACGGTGCGTTGGATGAAGAGGAGGAACCGGCGGCAGAAGCTGCAGCAGCGGCAGCTGCTGCTGCGGCATTCATAGCTGGGAAACGTACGGCCACAAAGTCACCGTCGACCTTGAGCACCTTGCCCACGGGACCCACTTTGTCCTCAACAAACACCACATCCTTGAGCTGCCACAGCTCTTCGTCCTTCCTGTTCTCCTGTGGGGCGTTGGAGTCCTCTTTTGTGGTTACCCGTTTGGTGCGCTTGTGCGATGTGACGCTGCCAGTGTCGCTGCAGGTGCTAGATGCCGGTGACGGTGGCGGGGGCATGTCGATGCGATCTGTAGATTCCTTGCTGTTTGAGAATGACTGTCCGTTCTTGCTGCTGCTTGCAGTAGTGGGCAAGGTTGTCGTCTTTGGCAGATCCTTATCAGGCGTTATTCCATGATTTACATTACTGCCGGATGCAGCCTGTGACTTTTCAACGCCCGAATTTGTGTTTATATTTATGATCTTCATGCGACACACATCAGTGAAGTTCCAAACTGAATTCAAGAGCTGCCCGACCTTTGGCACTCCATTGGAACACGTAAATCCGATTGATCCAGATTGATAGATGGGACATTTCTTCATTATCACTTGGGCGCCCACATTAATGTCTGTGGCGACTGCCTTAAATGGCTTCTTGGTCTTTGTGCGGAACTTGTCCCACAAATAACGGCGCTGATCAAAGGGCAGAACGCCCCACCAGTATATATTGTTGCTGTCAGTGCGAACAACTGTGTACAAGGAGCAGACGTGAATTTTGGTGATAGGATCCGAAATGAACTCGTTGAATGTGCAGGAAGTGTGCTCCAGCTTGGCGCCAAGGTATCCCAGCTGCTCGTCCATCCACGTAGCCACACGATTCGTTTCGGTGACCACAGAGCATCTGATGAAGTTGGCCGAAATGAGTTCAACTCGTTCGGCGATGTTAAGGGCAGCAGTTTTTGGATGATACACATTTTCCCCCTGCAAAAACATATTTGTACATTTTTAATTAAAATTTAAAGAAATATAATTAATCAAATAAGCTATAATTCTACATATTAGTAGCGATTTGTAATCAAACGCATTTTATCGCATACCTCACACTTGTACGGCTCTGGGTCTGACCAACGCCATTGGTACAAATCTCCGCTCTCTGACAATGCAATAAACTCGGAATACAGAGCGCCAATGGTTTTAAAGCGAACCGAACTCTTCTCCGGCCATGGCTGCAGTTCTTCTGATATCCAAATAGGAGACAGCATTGGAGAAGGCTCCTTCTTCTTGGAATCTAAGTAGCAGGTGTTTATTACCAGTTAATAATTCTGTTTATGCTAAATGTAAGCAGTGTGATCAAATTACCAGCATCTTTCTCCCAAGTGTAATCGTCTTTATTAATCCAACGCCGCGGTCCGTAGTACTGGCGATCCCGCCAACGGCTAAAGGCTTCCCGATCGGCATTAACCGATATTTGAGCCGACAAACCAGTACTTCCACTTAAAGCAGCGCCCGATGTTGTTGAGCGGCTCGATTGATTACTGTCAGCGGCATTTGCGGTCGTATTACTGCGCTCACTCCGAATTCGGTCGAATAGCAAACTGGAATTGGACATTTTTCAATTAATTTTGAGATTGTTATCCTTTAAGACTTTAAGCAAACATTATTGTCTATAATATACTTAGATATCCCATAATAAAATGTTTTAGTGAGTATTAAGCACTTACTTGCGAATGCTCGAATAGTTGGTAAATATCTCCTCCGAAAAGAGTCCGTCTGACGGATCTATGATGACGCTGTTGTTATCACCGCTAAAGCCGTTATCCAACAGTGAGATAAGGTCTTCGGGCACGTAATTGTCTGCACCTTCTTCGGTATCTTCGGCTTCCTCGTCGTCGCGAGAAAGCAAATTATTCACAGCTAGGTTTACATCCAAGTTGGTGCGCTGTAAAAAGAACATAGTATTGCAGGCCCATAGCCTCAAATTCAACTAAAATGGATCTGGGACAGCATACCTGCAATTCTCGAATAATGAGATTTCTACTTTTGCCCTGTAAAACCACTTCCGCTTGGGATATTAGTTCCTCAGGCACATACGTAGCCGGTACTGTGACCAAGGGTCGGGTCGAAGAGTTACCCCCGATAATCACACCCGTGCTTCGCGATCCGGAACCCTGTCCGGTGGAGCTGGAGCGACCTGTTGCGCGTAGAAGGCGAGCTCTGGACCGTGCCATCGGTCGGGATGACGAGGGCGCCTTTGACGCACTGGCCGTTCCAGCACCTCCGCTTGTGGAGCTGAAAAGAATGTAGTTTTAGGTGAAACTGTCTCTGTTGCAAAGCTGTTGGCTTACCATTTTGCGTCTGATTTTGTTAAGTCAAGTTTTTCCGAATTGATGGAGAAGGACACGCGGAATGCTTTGCCATCCTCCAGCAAAACGCCAATGTGTGAGGGCCCAATGACCACTTCGCGTACTGGAATTTTCAGCTGCTCGAATATGCGATGAGTGCCATATCCAAATCTGTTAACTTTTTCGGAGACTTCCCGAATCCTATAATTAAATTACAACGGAAGCTTTGGCTTAGTCAAGGGTCTGAAACAAGGATCTTAAAAATTAGATGCTCGGAAGGATATGATGAAACTCTATTCCTTAAGAGTTCAGCTTTTGCATCGGCAATCAATATAGCCCTGCAATTTCATGATTTGGTAATAGCCAAACAAGAAAGAACATGTTTGTCGCTTATGGAAAACGCCTTACATTTCGGTACCATGTGCTGAGAAACCGAATTTCAGCCGAAATGCGAATTACAAACAGACATGTGCAAATTATGCTGTTTAGATGGATTTTAGTCGGAAACATTGGTCAACACTTTGGATGCTCTACCCACTGCATATCCCAACATTGTTTGTCTAAAACATACCTCAATTTTTTTAGAATAGTTAAAAACTGACGAATTAATCAGCATGTATGCACATGCACACACGCACACTTACTTCGGTGAACACGCTCAAATGGCGCACACATGCACATCTATACGAATAAGTTGTGGCATAAAGGTGGAAATTGCAAAAACGCTATAACAAATGCAGTCGGTAAATGTTTATGGTATCGCTGGGATACAATTACATAGGCTCATCCGCCAGTGTCTATGCTCGCATTCCGCGCTAATGACCATGTACATGTATCTTCCTGCCTACACATACATATACATGGCCCTCGTACGTACATATTTTCACATAAGAAATACATGCAGCCAGCCGTTCTTACACATTTACATACATGGAGTCCCGCATTCACATGTGCGTAAGACCGGAGCCCCAAGCGTCATATTTACCTTTCAATGAACTGATCATCCGATCCCGGAAGCGGTTGCAACACGAATTGCATGGAAACCATTTTAGTTTTTCAATTATTCATGTACAACGTCCTGCTCACTTTTCATGTCACAAAAAATATTTATCTCGTGGTAGGGATGTTGATAATATATCAAAATATCAATATATCGATATTATTTTCTAAGGATGATATATTTTTATTGCGATTTTTTGTTTGCCAAAATATCGTAATTGCGATATTTTTATTTGATGTTTTTCGATATTTTTGGTCCAGACGAATAAAAACCCAAATTCAGTACATAAAAGTATGGGTATGCTAAAGCCCTCAAGAACAATTTATGAAAAGTATTTATCGTTACATTAATTCTTATTTTTCAGGAAAAACTGGTTCCCTGTTTTGTGACCGCGCTAGTGATGCCTGTGCGACCGAAAATATCGTTTTCGATGGTCGTCGATAACATCGGCATAGAAAAATCAATCACCTACAAAAATCTAGCTTAATTTGTAAATAATTTAAAAAATCGTAATTCTATAACTCTATTTATGTAACAAAAGTTAACAACAATCCAAAACCGACTCAATCAGACGATATGTAACATCGATATCAACAAAAACATCGCAAAAAACAACATCAATGCTCGTGCATCGAATCGGTACTTGAGCTACCAGCGCTGCCAGATTGTATCTGTCGTTGGCTACCAGCGTGCCGGACTGTGCAGTCGTGAGCTACTAGCGCTGCCAGAAAAGCGATCTTGAGCACGTTAGTGTGCCAACGCCTTTTTTTGCGTCTCTTCTGGAATTTTTTACATTATTGGACATTTGAACGATCGAAAATACTATGTCTGCCAATTGGATAATAAATCCGTTAAATTTTAAATATTTTTTAACGGCCTAGTATGTATTTTTGAAATAGTTTTCTATGCAGCCCGTCGTCGCCCACAGAGGAAGGTTCCCCAAGCAGGCAATGTACATGAGGGTGGTTAATTAATATGTGGCATTCCCCAAAGAATAGGGTTGGTAGCTTTGATTAAAGTAGGGTGTAAAATCGAAAGACTCATAGCATAGTTGAAGAAAAAACTAAATCACAATCTGAACATTTAAATTATTGGCAAGTTAACAGGATATCAAAACAAAATTATAAATCATTTCGAATTTATAAATAGAATATGGCAGTTTCTTTTCACGGAGATAGTGTTGCTAATCTAGTCAGGTGGAAAATGCTATTCTTCTTTTTATAATAATAATATAATAATACTACTGTTCATACAAATGGTGGTATTAGGAAAATGAATAATATTGGGATATGGAAAATATAAGACAGAAAAACTGAATTACCCATGTCCTTGTTCCGTTTAATTATACCCGCAATACCTTTGGGCACCGGGTATCTCACAGTAGGTAAGATGCTCTCTTATAAATTGTATTCGTTTTATAAAACAAAAGATCATTAAAAAATTCAAACTACGTTTGGTTAAGGCATTTATTTGTTTCATTTGGTACCGCCTAGCAACCAAGACTGAAGAAGAGCGATTACGAAGAATAGGCTCCTCCTTTTACTTATTTGGCAGCTAGAAAAAGTAAGCATTATTAGTTATTGCTTATAAGTTTAAATTTTACCTGATGGTATTGAAAAATAAAGATATAGTGTTAAAAACTCATATGAAATTTACCAGTTTTAGTCTCCACCGAAGTACCTGCTAGAAGAAAGTTATGAATATTCGAAATTGGTCCTGGTCATATTTAAAGTTTTGAATAGGAGAATTTTTTTTACATATGTATATGGAAATATTTTACAGTTTTTCATTAATTAACCGCATGTTTTATTTATTATCAGTGTAGTTTTGTTTTCAGTTTAAAATTGAATTTATTTATGATTTGATTCAAGAAACTATACTTAGATATATGTATTATTGCATATGTACAAGTATAATTTCCGAGTCCGAACATATTGGCCTGAAAAAAGACACAGATATTACGACAATGCATCTAAATAATTCTTAATATGTAGGTGTTTATTTATCGATTAAGCTCATTGGCACTACTTTCGTACATTGAGGATGAGTACTCATCCATGTTTAAGTGACTGTTGCCTTCGATTAGGCCCGATTCCATATTGGAATAATTCTTAGATGTCTTACTTAAACCATCACTACCACCACAGAAAGGAAGACAACCCATTCGCCCGATTTCATTTGGATTATTTGAATCCAGAGCATTCTCAGCGCCCGTAGGCATGTTTGAGCAATGCTGAGGACAATTGTCGCAAGGATTCTTGTCAGTTGAAACACCACCGTTGCCTGATTGGCATGAATTCGGAGAAGAGGAAGGCTCATATTTCCGTGGCCGCCCTCTTGATAAGTGCCGCCTTTTAACAAACTCATTATCGTCGACCATCCAAAACGAGCCAAAGTCGTCCTCGTAACGCACAAAGCACTTGTGCAAAGAAAGGTTCGTACGTATCGCGTTCTTTGATAGGTATTGAAGTTGGGATTTTAGATAAAATGTGTTTGAGAAACCAAGAGCACCAACAAGAGTCATAAACAGGGAAAAGCAATATCGGAAAAGGAAGAAAAATGTTTATTTATAAAGGAATTTTATTTCGCGGTTTCTCATAAGGGGCGTTAATATTATTTCCGCAACATTTTTAATTAGTTGACCTACACTTGTTCGTTTATAGGACATCGACCTGTTATATAAGCGGACTGACAGAAAAATATACTTCCCTTAAATCGTTGCTAAATCCCTTAAAAACTGCTGTAAAAAAATTGTATAATTTCATATCGTATAACAATGTAGCCACATATTATATATCTTCTTATAAACATGCATATAGAGGCTTATACCGTGTATTTACTAACAGAGCAAAATTTGAGGAAGGAGGAGCAAAGTTGATATTGAACTATTTAAAGCCCACATACCCAATGTTCATAGCTACAAAATAGTTAGTGTCCGGCGAATTGGTAGCACCTGCTAAATTGTTACCAATGCCAGCGGTGCGCTGCGGTCTTCTTTTGTAAAACTCAATTTCGTCAACTGTCCAAACAGCTCCTTTCACATTCTCAACACGCATAAAGCACTTATGAAGGGACAGATTATGCCGAACTGCATTCTATTGGTGTATATTATAGGTTAGATTTTCCAATTAAAGAAATGTTTAGAAATCTTGAAACTAAAGCGATTCATTAACGAGAACGTGCAGTTGTAAAAGGTAAATTAAGATTAGTTATGTGATATCCAGATACCAGAAATGAATAATCGGACAGACTATCTTGATTCCTAAGCTTTAAGTTATATTATAGAAAACATGCTGGATTGAAATGTGCAAATATTACCTTCCACGTGGCTGCGTTTCGGCGAAAATAGCAGAATGTATTTTGGAACCAGTTGTAGATTTCGTTTAGGGTTAACTGCTTGTCGGGTGAATCTATGATAGACTATACATAAAATGAGATTAGAAACGCCATAGTATCATTTTGGATACTTTTTAATCAATGGATAATGTAAAGAGTATACTTTTTAATTTGAAATTACCTGTCTAATGAGCGATGCATATGTAAAGGGCGGTCGTACATCAGCATTTTTGTAAAATTCTCTATTTCGTTGAATTTCTATAAAATTAATGTTAGTGCTGTGTGTCTGGCAAAAGAAAAGCATTGGTAAATATTGATAACATACCCTGTTGCACATCAAGACCTGCTCTTTCAAGCATGTAGGGCAAACCTAATGGTAACAAAACGTACATGACTTACATTTATGCTTCGAATAATGTCCAGGCACTTACCACCATTTATGGAAAACGAATTTTTGTCATGGTTTCTCTTTTTGATAGAACATATGTTGGTTGTATTAACCATTGGGAGATTGAGAGGGCCAGGCGAATTTGTTTGACGCATCGTTCGACCTATGCTATTTATTGTGATCGGACTTCTGCAAAACTTTCCCTCCCTACCCGGTGCATCCTTAAGTAGACATTAAAGTTTCAAGTTAAATGTCATGCTAAAAACATCGAGTTCCTGCGTACCTTTCTTTCCATTTTGGTGGGTGATAAAAGTTGCTTTGACAGATATAGGTGATGCATCATGGCTTGCAATCGATCCCTTTCCTTTTGAAGATGGGACTCGAGTTGGGAAACCACTTGCATTTGAACACGAGCTTGGGCTGTTGACCGATCATCCAAGCCGTGTTCAGAGTTTAGATGCCTTGAAAGAAATATACATAAGCGATCCTTAATATATATCTTATGGGACGACTTACTTAACAAACGACGCTATGTCTTCCAGGTCTATTTCGCAGCCGGGCCACCGGCATATTCCATGGGCAAATAAAGGATGATAATACTTGCGCATGGCAAATTCGTCGTGCATATAGCTGTAATCATTACTGCAGACTTCGTTATCCTTTGACCTTAAAAATCTCTCGGCATCCGAGAACATAAGCTTTTCCTGCTCCGAAATGAACTCGGGAACATTGTAAAAATTAAGATCGGGAACTGGGCCCATCATGTGCTGACCCTGGATGTGCATGTGGGGATTGGTCTCCTGCTGGGCCGCAGATGTCGACTCGTCTAGGCTTGAGGCTGGGGAGCTACACTTTACTACATGTGAGGCAAACGCTATGGAGCTATTCAAGAAACTTGATGGCTGAAAGCAGTTATTTTTAACTGCATCTGTGCATATATCTGGAATGGAAAGTTGGTGTCGCGGTTTCACAGATATTTCCTTTTGAAGAATGGATCCCTTAAAGTCCGCTTCTTTCGCGTCCTCGGAGTATTCGTCGTCATGTATCCGATGCATACTTTGAAAACTAAAATATGAAGACATTATGAATGGATCTTCAGAAAATGTAAATCATTATTATGTGAGCCATTAATTAAATCCCTAAAAGTGCCTTGTTTCAGATTACATCTGGATCTTGTTAATTAAAAGTGAAGTCTTTGAGAAGCTACGAAAATGCTTGATATGCAGATATCAGAGTTAACACTAGTCATCCAATTCTAAGATTCTCAAATGAATGAAGTAAAACTTAATTTCCAACTCTTGCTAATTGATTTTCACAAAAAAACAATGGGATTATTAAGTGTATCAGTCTCAAGGACGAAGTTTGTCTTGGTTATGTAAAGTCTTAATCTTCTACGAGGTAATGAGACAATTAAGAATTTTAAATACAACAAGCTGAAAACTTATGATACAAAATGATCTCTTTGATAGCATATTTCTCGATTCCTTGTAATGTTTAATAATTTCCAAGCCTAAATAATGAAGCGAAGAAGAATTTTCCCTTTTTTTTTTTCATATTATAAGACTTCCTAAATTACCATCCGAGTCCGAACCGAATAAGGAATGTCCCAGAGGATACAGTGATCCTCCAAGCGATCCCACAAAAAAATATTGTTCAAATATATCCTGAGTCTTAACTTTTAGGAGGCTACAACCGCATTGGCAAAATAACAATTCCTTTGGGACTTGCGATTACTTACCATTTCCATTGATAATAAACTTTTAAAAATTAATAATTCATGCCAAATACAAACCCAAGCTCTTTTTTAATAAGCAGGACTTCATCTAAGAAAATAATTGTTTTTAGAGAGATTTATAAATGTATTAAATGTTTGGTATTTCTGTAAAAATAAATGTTAAAGTCATAATGAAATGCTCCTTATTGAACATTCTGTTCTTTACCTTATTTAAAAACAAGAAAGGAAGCTAACTTCGACATGCCGAAGTTTAAATACCCTTGCAGTAATTAGAAGAAGAAGGAGAAAACTGTTCTGTCTTTTTCGCTTTCTCGGGTACTGTCATAAAATAAATGTTGCCAGTGCAGAATGTTGCTGGCGAAAAATGTTGCAAGCAACAAAGCCAAACAGGTATATATATTCATATGGCATCTATATCATATAGTCGTCCGATTTTTATAAAATAAAACCTAAATTAAAGCCGAAATTCTAAAATAATACTAAATGGTCAGATCTAAAATTTTATGCAAATATCTTAAAAGTTGCTTAAGTTATAATTTTTTTCATTAAAATTTACCGATCCTTCCTATGGAAGCTATAGTCGTCCGATCCGGCCGGTTCCGACTTATATAGTAGTGAGGATCATATAGAAGACTATGTCCAAAGTTTCATTCAGATAGCTTCAAAACTGAGGGACTAGTTTGCGTAGAAACGGACGGACGGACAAACGGACAGACGGACAGACGGACATGGCTAGATCGACTGGGCTGTTGATGCTGATCAAGAATATATATACTTTATAGGGTCGGAAATGTCTCCTTCACTGCGTTGCAAACTTCTGACTAAAATTATAATACCCTGCAAGGGTATAAAAACAAAGGTTAGTCCACCTAAGATTAAGAAAGAAGTACGGATAAACATATGTACTTTCGGACCAACTTAAGGACCTGTAATCAGACCGACACAAGAGGGACAATTTTTTGAGGGATTAATAAGGCAAAGAGTTAAAAATATATAATTAGATTAGTTATCTATATGTATTGTACCTAGAGAAATTTTAAATTGGTAAATATTTTATAATAAATTTGTACAGTACAATTGTGTAAAGATGTGGTGTAACCTGGAAAAATATGTTTACAAACAATGTAAAGACTTAAGCAAACTGTTAAATATGTATGCTGAATATGTTTTTGCCTTAATTTTCCCATTCATCTTAAATATATATTTATATTTTTTTTGGTCGGTGCTAGATAAATAACGCTCCAGACGGAGATATGACTTTATAAAAAAGAGATGTTTTCTGGTCAAGGCCAGTCCACAGTTCTTTTTTAATCCTCCTTAAAAAATAACTTAACTTATCATGTCTTCCAAACCAACGTTCCCTAACAGACATATAAGGATATAACTTGGTTTTACAGACGAAAGTATACACATAATTGCTTACATATCTACATGTATAAGGTTTAGCCTAACTTAACTTAACTTAGCTTAACTTTATATTTAGGGAAAGCATCTTAATCCTTTACTTATAATCCTTAACTCTGTATTCTTATCTTAGAAAACTTATAGTCTTATTCAATACAACTTATTTAATTTTTCTTATAAGACTCCCATCTTTTGGCTAAATCGATACACATACAATTTTGCAGACACGGTGAGTGCAAAGTTCTATGTGCATTTACAATTAAATAACATTCACTTGTAGTTTCAGAGCATACAATATATATATTTAATAACAAATATTATTACAAATGTACACTATAATTAATGTTTAAAAAGCTGTCTAATTTATATTTAAATTTTCTGTGCTTCCGCTGAAATGGAACGTCTGTCTGCTACTAGAGAAAATTTCTAAAAGATATATGTACACATTTCTGGGCATGCGCTGGGGAGCTCAGAGATAAGCCTACGTTGCACTGAACGATTTAATAAATTTAAAAATACGGATATAGCCTACATTGAAATGTTATTTTTAAAGTATTGAAATTATAAAGAAGAAGAAAGGTTTTTACGATTTTAATTTTTAAGTTTGATATATTTATCTATAAAGTATTTTACAAACTTTAGCCCAAAGTGTATTTAATTTAAGTTCCCCCCCGCAACTGTGTTGTATTTAGATTCCATCTGGCAATCTTTTTAAATCTCATAGCAAATTGTTCACCATATAGTACTATGCCAGAAATCCAGGAATTCCATAAGACAAAATTAAGACATACATATCTGAATGTTGATAAAAATATAAATTAAATTCAATGTATATAAATGCTGTTGTTATCTATTTTATTGCTAATTTTTTAGCTTGTGTAACTGATATTCGTAAAGTGAAGTTTAATGAATATGTAGGTCCATTCAAAATTCGGAATTTTTCATTTAGTATTCCTCGTCCTCGCCCAACTCAGTGGTGGAATCAATGCCCACCTCCTCGTAGTCCTTTTCCAGGGCAGCTAGATCCTCGCGCGCCTCCGAGAACTCGCCCTCCTCCATGCCCTCGCCGACATACCAGTGGACGAAGGCTCGCTTGGCGTACATAAGGTCGAACTTGTGATCCAGACGGGCCCAGGCCTCGGCAATGGCCGTGGTGTTGGACAACATGCACACTGCGCGCTGTACCTTGGCCAGATCACCGCCAGGCACCACAGTGGGTGGCTGGTAGTTGATGCCGACCTTGAAGCCAGTGGGGCACCAGTCCACAAACTGAATGGAGCGCTTCGTCTTGATGGTGGCGATCGCAGCGTTGACGTCCTTGGGCACCACATCGCCGCGATAGAGCATGCAGCAGGCCATGTACTTTCCGCGACGCGGATCGCACTTCACCATCTGGTTGGCGGGCTCGAAGCACGCGTTGGTGATCTCGGCGACGGTTAATTGCTCGTGGTAGGCCTTCTCGACGGAAATGACGGGCGCATATGTGGCCAGGGGGAAGTGAATGCGTGGGTAGGGCACCAAATTGGTCTGGAACTCGGTGAGATCCACATTCAGGGCGCCATCGAAGCGCAACGAGGCCGTGATGGAGGAAACGATCTGACCAATTAGGCGATTGAGGTTCATGTAGGTGGGTCGCTCGATATCCAAGTTGCGCCGGCAGATGTCATAGATGGCCTCGTTGTCGACCATAAATGCACAGTCCGAATGCTCCAGGGTGGTGTGGGTGGTTAAGATCGAGTTGTACGGCTCGACCACGGCGGTGGATACCTGAGGCAGGAAACAGGAAGTTACATTTAAAGGGAAGTCTTATCGTTTCTTTCTCTATTATATTAATCAAACAAATCAAATCTAACTTTCTTATGCAAATACAAATCACTTACTTGAGGCGCTGGATAGATCGAAAACTCCAACTTTGACTTTTTGCCATAGTCGACGGACAGACGTTCCATCAGCAGCGAGGTGAAGCCAGAGCCAGTGCCTCCGCCAAAGGAATGGAAGACCAGGAATCCCTGCAGACCAGTGCACTGATCAGCCAACTTGCGGATCCTGTCTAGCACCAAATCGACAATTTCCTTGCCGATGGTGTAGTGGCCACGAGCATAGTTGTTGGCCGCATCCTCCTTGCCAGTGATCAACTGTTCGGGATGGAACAGCTGCCTGTAGGTGCCTGTGCGTACCTCATCGACGACAGTGGGCTCCAGATCCACGAACACGGCACGGGGCACGTGCTTACCAGCTCCGGTCTCGCTGAAGAAGGTATTGAAGGAGTCATCGCCACCGCCCACGGTCTTATCGGAGGGCATATGACCATCAGGCTGGATGCCGTGCTCCAGGCAGTACAATTCCCAGCAGGCATTACCAATCTGGACGCCAGCTTGTCCAATGTGAACCGAAATGCATTCCCTCTGGAATTATAATTATATTTAAATTTTTCATTTTAAAAATCGAATATATAGAATCTGCTTAGAAGCTTTATTGAGGATATCCGGTAGATGTATTTTATACAACTTTTGGCCATATGTTTTTAATTTATTTTAATTGTTGATGAAGAATAATAATTAATTTCCATTTTCATAACAGATGTGCTTTCTCTAATTTGAAATTCTTTGACATTTTAAATCCTTTAACATTTAACATTTAAATCCTTTTAATCCTTTTTCAAAAGCCATTGATATTGACCAATTAACCAATTGATATTGATTTTTCAGGCAAATTAATTACAACATAAAACTTATTTCCTATATTTCCTTTCCTTACCATTTTCAGAAAAAAGGCTTTGGCTGATCCTTAACTTTACAACCAAAAATTGAACGTACGAAAATCCTAGCACTTGTCTGTGATGCGACGGAGCTGGGAGTAAACTAACTCGAAACTCTGCGATATGCGTTCTTTTATAGCCCTCACAGACGACAGACGACGACATATATGCCATATATGTGGATGTCTAATGAACTGTGCCCGTGTTTATCGACTTAAGTGGATCCAATATACCCACCCAGCCACACACATGCTCAAGATGTCGCTGTGTTGATCGAGTTTTGGTTTCTTTTTCATTGTTTGTGGCGATAGAATTCCCCCTTTTCCCCTCCTTTTGGCAGATGTAATTTGACAGTTGAGTTTAATGTTGATTATTAGCAGGAACCTTGTTTTTACTTGGAAAAAAGGTTCTTATGCAAACAAATCTCTTGACTGTAGTGGGAAAATCAAAACCAATTCAATGATTTATAATTTATCCGAAAAGGTAATTGCACTTACCGTTCATATATTTCAAAAGTAAAAGTATTGTCCATTCCGACTAAAACCATTATTTATTTTTAATTTATTTTATTTATAACTTAGATTTTATAATACTGCTCACAGTAGTTTTACACTAAGTTCCTAATATATATGGTATTTTGTTTTAAATATAAGTATTATGTAAGTTCGACCAGTATAAAATTAAGTATTTTGTGAATTAAATGCCGGCCAGCGTTGTAAAAAAACACTTGGAATTATGTCTCATCTTTCGTTACAATCGATTAGTTTTCATATTTGAGCAGGTTGTGTTAAGTCGAAGTTTCATCACGAACATGTACAAACACAACTATGGGTATAATCATGAGTGCATTCAAAAAACTGCCTTGGCATCGATCGGGTTTCATCAAATTACATTTGACTTAACTTATGTGTTTGGGTGAATTTGTTTAAAACATACACAAAATTATTTAAGCTTTTCTCTCTGCTAAAGTATCCGAGAATATATTTCCTCCCTTCTGTTGCCCAGCAATAAGGGAATGTAGTTAAAAAGAAGCATTTGGAAGTTTCAGTTGAAATCTTTGGATATATAAAAATAATATTGTTTGCAAAAACAAAGAAAATTGTTTTTTACAGCGTTTTAAGCTTGCTAATCTCCACTTTGTCATATAAAATTCAACTAAACTAGTGGCCGTTTCATAAATTTCGAATACATTTCGAATCATCCTTCAATCCGAACCAAAAAGCACTTAATAGAGCATAAAAAGCCAACATATACCTTAATATTTTTTCTAAAATCCACATAATAACAAGAAAAATCATCTTTAATATCAAACCCAGTCTATAAATTCGTTTGATGTCGGTATATAGTTTAGGTATGTACTTTAAAAAGTATATGCATTGGCCATACTAACTTCCGCTTGACTTCCTTGTTTTAAAACCTATTAGTTATTAATTCATCTAATATTGGTTTCGTACAACTTAGAATTAACAACGTTAAAAATTATTAATTTGGCCGAACATAATTGATCTCTCCAGAATATTTTTTCGATAATGATAATAATAAAGTGGTATAAAAAGTTAATTCTATTGAGTTGGAAATGCAGAATACTGAAAATATTTAAATCCTAATCACAGGGGCGTGTCGTAAACCCTGTGGAATTTCTATAGTCATACGGTGCTGTCGCGCTTTATCATTAATGGAGTTTGGACGGTTACCTCGTCGTCGGAAAGGTTCTGCTCGGCGGAGTGGATGCCATCGCTAGCGATTCCAATGCAGACTCTGCCGCACTGCGATTGGTTCATGTGATGCAGGGCAATGGTTCTACCGCCACCATGCGGCTGGGGCAAAACGTTCGATGTCGAGGTCATGGAGCTATTGGACGCCAGCGATGGCGAGGGAGCATGTCCATGTTGTAGGGTCTGCGACTGGTTGTGACTATTGACTACTCCCCTTCCCTGCGGAAAGGACAATTGATGAAATGTGGAAGTCGGTCTAGCGCCGGCAATGGTGCAGTTGTAGTTGGGCCACACATTCTGCGATGCCTGGCGGGGAAGTGTGCACTGCGATATAGAGTTGGAGTACACGTGGGGCGTTACATTCTGAAATGATTTAAATCGAGTTAAACAATATTTTTTCATTAATTGATTTAGGTGCAGTAGTAAATCCTTGTTTAAAGCAGAAGTTAATATTTCTACTCACAATTGATATTTCTCCCACGGAACTCTGTGCCTGAGCATGCATTCCGCCACGAAGAGTGCAGTAACCAATTCCATGAGATGCCCTTAGAGAGATCTCTGCCGCAGTTAAGTGCTGCTGCTCATTTACGAATATTGCCCTATTGGGGCTGCGGTTAGTCTCGATTGTGGAAATCTGCTGACGTTTCCTAACACTTTCAACCTGGAATTAAGTGCCATAAATAATAATTAAGTATACTCTTTGGGGTTAGATTATCAATTAAGTCATAATCTTACCTGATCATCCGTTTCCACAGTTTCAGGTACCACATCTGGGTTTTTCTCGTCGCAATCGTCCACATCCTTGCTGCCAGAACTTTTGTCACTTGGCCCCGGCGACTCATCTCTTGATATATTTTCATTCGAGAGCTCCTTTTGTCGCCTTCTCGAGGTAGCTGAACAAGGAATTCGGAGAGCTAGGATGATCGCCAGCACTGCGACCAGCACGGCAAGGGTTAGGCCAATTGTCAGTGATACCACAGGCGAAAACAGGAGCTCTGCTCGGAGATTATTAGCTGAAAATTAAGGGAAATACGTTGAAATTCGCTAAGTAAGACAGCATTTTATAGTATAACCTACTTTGCTCCGATGTTAGTTGTTTCTCGGGCATTCGCAGCATGGCAGCGTTGACAATTGCTGGATCAGACCGGCCTTTGGTGTTAAATGCGTAAATATTTAGTCTATATATGCTGCCCGGGCTTAGACCTGAAACCGTAAACCTTGGAGTTGTCGATGTGATGTTTGCTTTGATTTCCTGTTTGTAATGAAACGCATATTTATTTGGAGTACTTGTACATTTTCAGAGAAAACTCACTTGAGTGTAGGAGTCTTGCAGTTCCATGTTAAAACTTTGCGGCAATCCACCATTGAAACCATCGCTGCACGTCACGGTTAATGATGTCATGGATATATTGATTACTGTACAATTATGTACCTTTTCCGGTCGACCTTAAAACGGATAACAAATAAGTGAATATAGTAGAACTTCCTAAAGAACTAAAGCCTTCAATTGAACTAAAACAATACGAACCCGCAGCGATTATATGGAAGACACAGGGTATTCGCTGTTTGCCGATTTTGTTCGCGGCCAGACATAAGAGAGTTCCATAGTCCAGTTCGGTAATTGGAGTGTATGTCACAATGGATGTTGTGCCTGAAATATATGCAATTGCTTAGGCATTTTGAACTTGTTTAATTAACCTTGATTAATCCCGTTTCTTACCCGACCGCATAATATGATTTGTCGCCACATCTATGCTCTCCGCAGAATTATTAAATGTCCAGCTAAATTCAACCTCCCTAGGATTTGCATCAACCGTACACATTACCTTAGCATCTTCCTGTTTCGCTATGCCATATACTTTCTTTTGATTTTGGGCACAAGTTGGAGCATCTAAAAAACGAGGAACACAAGGTTAACGTTGTAAAAATATTTATGACAAAAAAAAAGAATAAAATAAAACGAAAGTTGCATTTTAATTAAGGAATTATATTGAAATTAGAACTTGAATTTTAAATAAAAACTAATTTTACTACAGAATTATACAAAATTATAAAATGTTCCGTTAGAGTAAAACTTACACAGAATATTTAAAGCAAACGGTGCACTGATTCCTTCTCCTTCCGCATTAAACCCGACACAAGAATAATTTCCGGCTGTGGCTCGCGTTACACCTTGTAATACTAAAGAGTGGTTACTTATTATGACGCCTTGGGAAATGTTGTGAGACAACGGTTGCTCCTGAAAATGGTTGGCAAAAATTAGATACATTTAAAGCACTTATATTTGAGACTTACATTGTGACGCCATTCAATGCGAAATACATTTGGATGAGCCATTACTAGACAATCAAAGTAGACATCAGTTCCCTCCCGCAAAGTACTGGGATCTAGAGATGTTCCCAAACGAACATATGCTTCGGGTACATCTGTTAACAAAGTAAATAAGTTAAATAATGTTTGCGCAATAAATTTAATTAAAAGACGTACATTGAATGTCAAGCTTCCAGCCGTCTTCCAGAGGCTCGGAGGGAACAGCATGATTGTAAGCCTTGCATGACAAATACTTTCCCGCATCTGATTTACTAAGACTTATTGAAAGAGTACTTGTAGTCTGGTTGCCATCGCTGGATGTCTAAAAGTTATATTAGGTTTTAGATAAAAGACACATTGAGTCCAAAAATACTTACTGTCTCCGTGGTCTTTTCAAGTCGAATACCATTCTGCCACCAAGTAATTACGGCCGGCGGCCTGGAGCCAGCACTTTGGCATAAAAGATCATATCTTCGCCCAGCAGACAGAGGCTGATGAGCTCCCAAAAGCCGAATATTTAAGGGAGCAACTGGAAAAAGGACATTTATTCGTTTACAATTCATTCACATAGTTTCTAGTTGGATAACTTGCAAAATCTAAATGATTCATTGGTATATCAGTACTTACAATTCATGTCAACTTGAACTACTGCCTCCACGATTGGTGCTCGGGGATGGCTCAATGCCCTGCAGGTCAATCTCGAGTTAAGATCTTCCCTTCCCAGCGAAGGCAGAGTAATTTCGCACTCGATAATTTTTCCGCCAGCTAAATGAGCTAATTCGCATGGTATTTCGACACCATCGCGATACCAACTGATAGTGGGGGTTGGGTAGCCTGAAATTTAAATAAACGTTCGGTATAGAGTTTATACAAAAAAAAAAAAATAATAAAACAAAATTGTAAAGCAATCTGACACGCTCTTGTCGATAATATTTGCGTTTTCGTGAAATTCATTGAACAAAGAAATACAACGAAAAGTTATTTTTGTATAAATTAAATTCCCAGAACCGTTCAGCGGCTTAAATTGTGTTTATAACCTGTTTCTAACAATTTATATAATTTAATAAATAATAATTTATAATTATTTATATTATATTAATGTGTTATGTTCTGCATTCTAGTCTGAGTAATTATAATTTCTTTTGCTTAAATAATATAGAACACAAATAATATGGAACAAAAATTTTTAAGTTCAACCTTAATGTATTTGGGAAATGTAATTATGTTTTGAGATAGTGTTTTAATGATGTATGGAAAATAATTTCTATTCTTACCTCCAATGACTTGGCATTTTAGTGACACGATGTCGCCTTCGCTATATGGTCCCACCACTGTAGACCGCTCCACATTAGAGCTGTCTCGAATTATAACTTGCTTTGGCGGAGCTAATAGAGAATATTATGAAAAAAAAAAGGTACAAATATTATTTTTTTACACGTATCAAAAATTTGATGATGATTATTATGATGTTTAACGACAACTACTTACATATGACGTTTAGCCTGACACGGCTATTTATGGTTTGGGCTTTCAGGAAGTCCACTCTGCATCTATACGTTCCGGAATCAGAAGCTTGCGTGTTCTGGATTGAAAGTTTTCCGGGCTCCTTGTCGAATATAAAATAAGCTCTATCTCCAAAGACAGATTCGTCAGACCATCTTTTCGGTGCCTTTGAAACTCCGGCTCGTATATCAATGCTAAAAAAAGGATTTATTTGTCAAGATCTAGGTCAGAAATGTACACATATGACCGCACTTCAATAAATACGAAGAAGTTGTAACCGCAATAGAAACCAATAAATTTGAGCCAATTTATAGATTTATGCTCCCTTTTGTTTCCAGTTCAACCCTTGTTCAACTTTGGTTTCTCGCAGGAAATGTTTGAAAGTTTACAAGTTTCTCATTAATTTACCTGTATATGGGGGTACCTTTGTCATCTCGGTACCATAAAACCAGTACAGGTTCATCCCCGTCATAAGTGGTTACGTTGCATGGAAGATATATATTTTCACCAACTAGAGATTCAATTTGATGAATTGGTACTGTGAAAGAGATATTAATAATTATATTATTAATAAAATGCTGTTGTTTTAATTTATTTACAAAATACTTATTCCATTTTAAAACAATATACTATATATATAAAAAATATACTCACACCTGCATACATACGTCGGCCTACATTTTAAATTTTCGAGTACCTTAAAATTTATTCTTTGTTGGCGATAAATATATATTTACTTAATGATGAGGAAAAGATATCTATTAAACGCTTAAACAAAATAAATAAAAACTAGGCCAAGTGCTCTGAATATGAAATATTCGGTACTAAATTAATCTTGCATGATTTGAAGGATTTTTGGTTGTATTAACAATCGTCTAAAAAATTAATAAAATAAATTTATTTATTTGTACTTATAAGTGACAACAACTATTTTTCGTTGTGTTTGAGTTATAATATACACAAAGCCGGTTTTTAACTACTTCTCTAGTCTTAGTTTGGATACAATTTCCATAATGGGTTTTTTTAAATTTTCTTAATAAATCACTACTACTTACTAGCTCAAAATTTAATTTTAAAAATTTCCTAATTTATATTACTGGACAAAAAATAAATATAAGTATAATAGAATAGTTAAATATCAAATTAATTCCTCATTAAAACATGGAAGGTTTAAATTTAAATTGTTTCACTTATATTTTTAAATTCTACGCAAACTTTGGGCTCATTGTTAAATTCAAGCTTAACTTTAAAGAGTCCTTAAGTACAATTGCTTTGTTTAAAGATGTAAATTTAGATACCCAAAGAAATTATCCCACACGCTGTGTTTCCCACATCAAGATAATCATATTTAGTCTTTATATTCCCATTAAAATACTTAAGTAATAGACTTACCATCCTTACTGCCAAAGCTGGACTCTATAAGTTGGAGTGCCAACATAAATAGTAGCATCAACTCCATGTTGAACACTTTTTCGAGTAGTAATTATGTGCCGTTTACATTTAATTTGTGGTTTTAATTCACAACGATACTCTCGGGGAGTTTTACATTCTTAATTGAATAGTAAGTTACATTTTATCAACTGAGTTTTCACGGCAGTTGAAGGGACAGGACACTTACACTTGTGTGTGTGTGTGTGTGTGTGCGAGCACTCAATTATACGTGGGATATAACATTGTATGTATAACACATAGCTTTATGTATTTTGAAGTAGTTGTGTTTATTCCAGGACGTGCATATTTTAAATTTTCGTAGAACACGCTTGTTCTTAAGCACCGAAAACTATTTAATTTAATAATCCAGCTTCAATGAATGGTCCCAGAGATTCGATTTTATTTAATGTACATACATATGTCCGTTTGTATTTTCGTCGTATGCACTTGTGTATGTTTGCCAAATTTCCAGGATACACTCTTCTCTACTATTTCCTATTTTTGCATGAGAACATTCACGGGTGTCTACCGGAGGTTTTTTAGATATAAAAAATACATTCTGCAACGCCGATTAATGCGGATTATTTGAACAAAAAGCTAGATGAAAAATCCTTTTCACTGGAAGAAAGTTATATTACTTTTCTAACCGCGATGCGAAACTAACACGTCGAAATTCCATCGCACTACACCTGCAAACCTGGGCTAAAAAGCTTGTCGTCGGCGGGCGCATGCGTTTCGGGGGAGCTTTTGATGTAAACATTGCAACTATGACCTTTGTACATGTGTATGTACGTGCATCCGTCTGTCCTGTTCAATTTATCCTTTTTTTCTCTTCATAAAATATGAGTAGTAATTTGTCGGCACCGAAACGTAGAGTTCAAATTGGACGCATTCAAGGATGCTCACTAATTATGGTGTCAGTACAATGTGGAAAAGATTTGGGTCTATATTTTCACTCTTTTATTACTACAGACGCCGCCGAGGGTATTTTATTTTAATAACAAGCTTAGACGGCACAGCAGAGACGTGCAAGTCCGACCTTATAATGTACCCGTACATATACAGTGAAAGCTCTCCGGGCGGACAGCTGCCGTTTAGGCACCTCTTCTCTCGATTTCTCCTCTCGCACAGATGAACGTAACGTCTTATCCTTTTTGCCGGACAAAGAAACTAAAACGGTCGGAGTCGGAGTCCGCCCAATGTATCTAGTTTCATTTCAATTGCGAGTACACATATTCGAGAGCTCTCGGGGCGGCAGGGTGGTTCAGAAATGAGAAATATTCTAAACTAATTGTAAACTCTTGGTTAAAGGAGATTTGGGGATCAATTTTTTGAAAATGTAACATTGGTTTTACTATAAAGAATTGTTAGGTACTAGGCACCCTGAACCAAAAAATAGAATAATTATTATAAATAAGAGGCATTATTTAACATATATTTTATTTTATATTTTTATATATTTAAATATATATAATTTATACTAACTGGAAAGGTGAAAGAATCATCTTGACCTTTAAGATAAAGACATAACGGTTTCTTATGAAAAACATTTTTTTATTTTCATTATAAATACGGTTAACAAATTCATAAGTTTAAGATATAGTCCGGTATCTAATTGAAATAAGCCTCTAAGGTTCCTGCAAATCCTAGCATCTTCCTCTCGGATGAGACGCTCTTGGATCGTCTATTAATTTAAATGAATTTAAAATTATCAGCTTTACATTTTAACAAAAAACAATTTAAACTAATGTAATTAATGAATTAAACATTTTTAATGAGAATTGGTGGAAATTCATTCCGGAGTCTGGATAAATATACCTTATTTACAAAAGAAAACTTAATTAATAATTTATTACTTACAAAATAAAACTGAATTAAATAAATTTTTTTTATATATTCAATTGTTTTTTTGAAAAAATAGCGTGCTTCTGCTGAATTTTGAATTCAGCAGAAGCACGCTATTTTTTGGTTGGAAACGTTGGAAACTTCCCAGTTCTAGGCTCTGGCGAGATCTTCCCAAGAAATAGCTAAGGTGCCAACACTGCCTCACGAACTAGAGCCTGTCAAAAATAATACAACCAAAAAACAAAAATGTATTCAGAAATTAACTAACAAAATTATAAAATTCATGAGATCCAAGCTAATTATAATATTATTTTTAAAGTATTCATAATTTTTGTTAATAAAAATCAATTTATCGACCACTTGCGATCGGAAATATTCTGTCCAACTTTGCTGAACTTTGCCCAGATTCGGGAGATGTTGCCGGCACACAAAAATATTTTTTAACCTCTTCCTTTTAAGTTTCCATGTTCTTTGAACAATCCTAAAATAAAAATATATTTACATCAAAATAAACACAATATGAAATATATAAATTTACCTTCTAGAAACGTAATGAATCGCACGATTATTAGAGGTTTCGGTGTGCTGTATTAGAAGAATTAATGATACTTGCATTGGTTTTCAACTTCAGTTTAACAGTGGTAAAATAAGTATCTAAGGTATATAAGTGATGTGGTGGTGTGGTGCGACGCTGATGTGGAATGTTCACTTGACAAAATTTGTATGGCACTTTGAAGATCGGCTTCCAATGCGTGACATGCTTTATCAGAATTGTTGCTCATCTGAAAACCTTGTTTTTTAAACATTGGTTTATCATTGGGCAGCCTCTTTAAAACGGCCACTCAAAGTGTCAAAAGATAGGAGATGGAACCAAAACATCGATAGTAAAAAACATCGGAGTTTTTACAATTTTCCAAAATGATGTATCGATGTTTCCTTCGATGTTTTCTGCACCTCTATGTCAAATGCCATCTCGAACAAACTTTTTTAATTCTTTTATGAAAATCGGTGTGCAAATTCAGATTTAAATAGAAGCCGACGAGATACGTGGGAATAATGGTTAATGACTCGGGTCTTTCGACTGTTGATGACTTGGAGAAAAAGCTAAACACGGCCAAGCAGTCCCTGGTTATCCTGAATGAGAATATTCGCCGCATATCTGGCCGCGTTCATGTCCATACAAAGGATGCCCCCCATGCCTTGCAGAGGTACTGCTCCCAATTGGAGATTGTTTATCAAATTAATGGTGTTTCTGCTGCCCTTCTAGGACGGATAAGTTCAAATACAACCAGGATGCGAAGAAGATAAACAATGACAGCAACGGCGGCGACAACAGGCAGTTCATGCGGAACGGTCCCGGGAATGGCCCCTTCAACAACAAGCGGCGTATTTACGACACCAAGTCGGCGACTCCCCGGTTTCCCATCGAGGAGAACGATGGTCGTCCACCAAGGATAAACTCTAGAGTTATTCGGGAACTGCCATCCAAAAAGGAGGTGGTTGAGGCGCAGGGAACAGATTCTGAGTCGCGGGCGCGAAATCGGCGCATGTTTGGATCGTTGCTTGGCACATTGCAGAAGTTCTGTCAGGAGGAGTCACGTCTGAAGAGCAAGGAGGACAAGAAGGCCGAGATAGAGAAGAAAGTCGAGAAGCAGGAACTGCAGGAAAGGGCACAACTCAGAAAGGAGCGCGAATCGCTGTTCTTGAATAGGAAACAGAAGCAATTTGAGATCCGAAGATTGGAATATAAAATGGCCCGGCTGAAGGACTTTAAGAGCTGGGAAGCAACCATGACGTATTCCAAAAATAATATAAGAACCATAACTAAACCCCATCTCTTCTATCGGCCAAAAGCGCACTCTGCGATAACGGAGAAGCTGCTGAGTAAAAGCAAAAGTGACGCCGACATCTTCATAGAATGCCGGCGTGAAGAGCTGGAGGCCGAGCTCAGAAACTTGGAAAACATGAGCTTTATGAAGATGGAAGCCGGTGATAGCAACATGTTGGACCACAGCTTCTATGATGAACCCGATGATGATGATGATCTATTGGGAAGTGGGCCCAATCGATAAGTGTAAGTAAGCTTAAGTCAACATAAAAAGGTCATAACATCGACTTGGTGTGGTCGGAAGTGGAGTTGGGTGGTGCCTTTGATTAATTTACCGACCCATCACAATTAAAAATTAGTTTGGTTTTTAAAAAGTTTCTCCAAATTTAGATAATTGTAAGAAACACTTGGATTTTTAGTACACACTCTTCAATTAGCCGTGTATCTTTCGTATTAATAATTGAATCTTTTTAGTTGGGATTTCACTTATAGAACCGTAAAAGCTTTCAGCCTCTTTTAGTTACCACTTTTATATGTTAATCTAATGTAATCATTAATCTTGTTTAAATTGAAATCGCTAATGTTTTAATATCCCATATTATGTTTTAATTACAGCTTCATTGTATGGTAAATGAAGTTCGTGAAAAAATAATGATGCTATTATACAAATAAAAGATTAAAACTTATTTGGATTTCATAAAATAAACCGATCGAAAATGTTGTTTTTACTGAGACTAAGCCGAAAGCGGTTACAAATTTAGTACAGGGCAATTTTTTTAAATTGCTGTAAATAAGTTACAAGTCAATACATGCATATTGAACTAAATCTTAAAAATGTTCGATGACACTGGTACTTATAATCTATGTAGGTAAGTTAAAAAATTCTTAAATTTACTTAACCAAAAGACTTACATTATTAACAATTTATGTATTTGGATATATTTAAAAATAGTTTGATTTAATTTTTGTATATTCTATTTCAGCATTAATGCGTACGGCCTTCCACGGCGAGTTAACTTGCTATTGTCCAATCGTGCAAAACAATATAGCAAACAAAAAAAAAGTAACCAATATCTGCGAATGGCTTATGTAGGTCTTAAAATGAATGACTAGTTTGCATAGAAAAAGCATAAATAAGCTTGCCCGTTAACGCTGATCAAGAACATATAAACTTAATCGGGTCACATATAATATATTTCATTTTTATTAGTGCAATTAGAAAGCAATTTAAGAGCATTGGCTCTTTTAAAACAAATTATTAAGCTGTAAGTTATAGTTGTTCAATATAAAAAGTAACAAAATTAATTTATTTTCCTTCGTTAAAAGGTTTGAGCCAAATGAAAGAAAAATAAAATTCATTAAATTTAAATGTTTAAATGCACTTTAATATCTTATATTTCGATAATATATCGAACCATCGATAATTTTATAGTTCTACCGCCAGCTGAGCGGTTAGGTCTTGTGTTTAATTTATAGTTTATGATGTGCGGTATAAACAATAAACTTTAATTAGTTTACGCACCTAGGATTTAGACAGAGCTGAGCGGCAGCAACCCCGTAATCGGCAAAAAAGTGCATTTTTACGGATTTCAGAGTTAATCCAAGCCGCGTGCAGTCACAGGTTTTTTGCGAACTTTGTCTGCTGCTTATAAATAATTCAAAATGCGGGTTCTGCGCCGAGGAATAGTACAGAAAATCGGCCTAGGATGCTTTCTAGTCGGCTTAGTGGTTACCTTCTACATAATGAACGACGAGCAGGATGTGGATAAAAATGTTAAAATGTACGTATGTAGGTTTGTATCGTAAGTGTACACTTGGATATTGATAAGCGTCGTTGCCTTTTTGCACATTCAATAATGATAAAGAGACATTATTGAGCGATCCATACGGTCAGTGGTGAATCAGGGGCAGTGTCGACATCCACATCTACCCTTGGATAATCCGGACATTATGAGGTTCTACAAGCCCGTGGAGCGAATAAACTGTGGCGAGGGACTTGATTGGGTGATGTGCGAGGTGAGTAAGGAGATAGAGAGGGAGGGAAAAGGAAATCACATTGCTCACAATACGTGTTTTACAGAAATCCATTTGTTTTGTGCGCCCGGAGATTGCGGCCAGCCACGAGGACGTGACCTGCTCCTACACGGATATTATTCGTAAGTCGGACTACAAGGTGCGCTTCGGGAAAACGCTTCGCTTAAAGGAGCCTTATGTCCTGCAGGCTAGTGACTTTGTTAAGGTCGCCTGCCGCTCCACTAGCGGCGAGAGGTGATGTTACATTTTTTTTGGCTTTGTTAGCAACTAAAAGTGTGTAATCCCCGCTCTCAGTTGGTTTGGCATGGCCCACGGCATCCGTGATGCAGTGCCTCGACCCTCGTCCTCGAATTTCTCACCGAATTTGGCCGTTCTACCCCCCGAAGCTGTCGCCCAGGCTCAGCAGCAAATGCAACAGGAAATACCCACAGCGTCCTTCTACAACGTCCTCATGTTCGGCTTTGACTCGCTTAGCCGGAATGCCTTCATCCGGAAGCTACCCCGGACTTACGAGTATCTCACTAAGCAATTAGGTGCCACTGTCCTCAAGGGCTATAATATTGTGGGTGACGGTACGCCGCAGGCATTGGTTCCGCTGCTTACGGGTTACACTGAACTGGAGCTGCCGGAGACGAGAAAGCGACTTTCGGGTGCTGGCAGCGTTGACACATATCCCATGATTTGGCAGGACTTTGCCCGCCTTGGCTACATGACATCGTTCAACGAGGATCTGCCTAATGTTGGCACCTTCACCTATCGCATGAACGGCTTTGAAACCCAACCCGTGGATCATTACCTGCGCACCTACTACATCCAGGCGGAACACATGGCCGCCGAGAGTCAACCCAACTGCATTGGCCACCAGCCGGACCATGTCACCATGTTGGAGTACACCAAAAATGTATGTATTACTGGGGACTCTTCTTAGATTTCCTTTATTATTAATTATTTTGTTTTGACAGTTCATGCTGAAATACCGGGACTCTCCGCGTTTTGTCTTCAGCTTTCACGGCGGGCTCTCCCACGACTCCATTAATCTGATCGGTGCCGCGGATGACGATGTTCACGATTGGCTGGTGGCGCTTAAGGAACGATCACTTCTCGACGACTCTATTCTGATCATGATGGCTGATCACGGTAATCGCTTCGCAGAGGTTCGCGCAACTTTGCAGGGAAAGCAGGAGGAGCGACTGCCTTTCTTCAGTTTTGCATTTCCCGAGTCGTTCAAAAAACGATTTCCCCAGGAGTACAAGAACTTTCTGGCCAACCAGGAGCACCTAACCACACCATTTGATATACACGCCACTCTGCAGCACATTATAAGTAAGGAGAAAAATGAAGAGCCTTTTGAAATCTTTCATTAATTCCTACTCTATAGAGCTGCAAACCGCCGGTGGAGATGATGATCAGTTAGGTGAAACCAACGGCATTAAAGCAGAGCTCGATCCCGGCCAACCGAAGATACACATCTCGGAGCTGGCTCGGGGACGTGCCATGTCGCTTCTGGACCCCATTCCAAGCAATCGCTCATGTGCCGATGCTTACATAGAGCCACACTGGTGCGCCTGCCTTAACTGGCTGCCGCTGCAGCTAAACGACACCCAGCACATGGGGATCATTCTCAAGGCTGCCCAGAGCATTGTGGATGCCATCAATACGGCCACAGTAGAGCAACGTCAACACTGTGCCTCCCTGAAGGTAGATATTCAATTCCATTAATAAGGTTTCCTTAATCTTCATGATCCTACTCTGCTGTCTCTTCCTTCAGGTACTCCGCGTCAATTGGGCGCTGCGTCTGCAACCACATAAGGAGTTGTTGCAGTTTAAGACGAACAGCGATCGAGACGGCTTTCTGGCAGATATGACGGGCCAGACGATGGTCCGCGATGAAATGTACCAGCTGCAGCTGGTCACGGAGCCCGGCGAGGGGCTGTTCGAGGCAAGTGTAAGCTACAGCTTGCATACGTTTAGTGCCACAACAAAACTCACGGACATATCCCGAGTCAACAAGTACGGCAACCAGGCCCGATGCATATACGATCGAGATCCTGAATTACGGAAATATTGCTATTGTCGCGACTAGTTCGCGCACACACACTATCTAGTCGAAACCAGAGAACTGCTAAGCAATCAAAAACTCGAATAGATTCTTGCACAAAACGTTGTGTCGTAGCTCTCAAAACTAATATAGCCTCTCTTATGTTCAAAGATCTGCCTCAGTTTGTAATATATGTAGGTTCCTTTAATCAACGATAGTATTGTTTCATTAAAAATACCATTTGTGTAATGTGAATAAAATATAAGAAATGGTCATTTCCAATTTCTTAGCACTTATTGTGGGTATAATAATATTGTATTCTCTTTAACTGCATGTAAGTTTGTCGTTTGGAGTTTACGCTAAGTATATACGCATATAGGTGTGCGGAAAAGGGATATGGGATAAAATTAACTGTTTGCGTAAATTCGTAATCGCGTATATACAAAATACAACCAAACATTCGGCTTAGCAAACTAGATGTTCTTCCTTTGGTTTAAACCTTAATATCTTATATATTTCAAGGCTGATGCGAGCTTTTTAGACTCGATTCACACTGCTGTACTCTGGAGTGACGTCTCTGGATTTACACTAATCCTTAACTTAAGCCAGACCGCGGTTCATTCACAAAAATGTCGAATTTGGTTGTATTATGTATCTTAGATGGTTAACTATATAATACTTGAGACGTTTGTTATACTGAGCGCATTTTAGGTGATTCAAGATAAAAACCAAAGAGGGTTACATACGTAAATATCGTACAAAAGTTTATTCGCAAAAAGATACGCAATAAATTAAATAGGGAATTCATATAAAAATTAAGCATCTACAATGTGGAAAGCGGTGTGTAGAGTCGAGTAAAACAAAAAGATTACAAACGAATAGGAAACCAAAACACATATTTCTAAATGTGATCTTAAATCAAATGAGTCTCAAAAACTAAAGGTCAATTTCGCGGATTTTTGCTCAACCCTTTGGGTCAACAAACAACTTAGGATCTAGGGGAGAGGGGGAGGAATTCGGGCTGGTGTCTCAAGCCTTGTTCTGGTTATATCGCTTTTGGTTTACAACTTTAAGACTAAGCTTAATGATTTGGTTATGTGCATGAGGGATTTCTATGTGTGTGTGTGTGTGTGTGTGCATCGTCTAGCTGTAGAGAGCCGCCGGGCCAGTGGTAGTCGTGGTGGCCAGGGCGTGTCACGACACCGAGGTGGCCAGAAACTCCTGGAGCCGTTGAACGGTGATCCGGTCAAGCTTGCACAGGTCAAAGTCGAACGTTTTGTGCGTGATCTCATAGCATCCAGTGGCTGCTATCATCTCGACCACGTGCTGCAACTCCTCGTTGTCCTGTAGGGTCATGATCTTGTGATGCAACTCCTGCAGCTCACTCAGATACTCCGTTGGCAGCTGCAGTTGTCCGGCCGCCGTTAGCTCAGCCGGCGAGTGAGCGTTATTGCTGTTAGTGTTGTTATTGTTATTGTTGTTGCTTAAGCTAGCTGCAGTTGTTCCGCCGATATGATTGTTACTTGGCGAAGATGATGGCGGCGGTGGCAGAAAGCCTAATCCTGTATTGGTTGTGCCTCCTGTGGAGTTAGGTTCCCTGGGTGGGCGTAGCGAGGGCGACTTAGACTTTTCCCGCGGCGTCCTGCTCTGCTCCTTCTTTGAGGCCTTCACAGGGGGTTCGACAAAGCCACTGGCTCCTCCTCCACCCCCGACACCGCCGCTGTTGCTATTTTGTGAGCTTCTCCGAATGCGCTTCTTTTCCTCTTTGTCGGGCTTCTCGGACTTCTCAGACTTGGCGTCTGGCGTTTTATTGGGCTTTTCCATCTTCTCAGTGCTTTTATCAATCTGCTTGGACTTGGCCTTGTGCTCCTTGCCAGAGGGCTTTGACTCCTTTCCGGAACCGGCACCGCCCTTCGCTGGCTTAACTTGATTGCTTCCCTTAGCGGGTAGGTCCGGAAAGCTGCTGTTGGAGCTGTCGGAGTGCTGTAGTGTAGACGCAGCTACTGACGTCGCGGGTAAGGCGCTGGTGACAGGTATATCCGGCGCTGACTGAGCCGAGTCGACATCGCTGAGATCCAGGTTTCTGGGAGCCTTGTTCTGCTGTACACCCGGCGGATGTCCCTGTTGCACCAGTTTCCCAATGTTCTTGGGTTCCGATTGCTTATCGCCAACCTCCCGTTGACGTTTCTCATCCTTGCCGGTGGACTTCTCCTTCGACTTCTTGTGCTTGTCCTTCTTGCTGCTGCTGTTTGAATTGGCACTGGAAGCAGTCTTGTCCGAGACTCCTCCCTCGGTGGCCGGACTGGCTCCCTCTGTTTTGGGCGATGGCTCGGCCGCCGATGGCTTCTCTGATGATGCGGTAGTTGGCTGCTTGTCTTTCTCCTTCTCCTTTGATTTCTCCTTATCGCGCTCTTTTTCTTTGTCCTTGTCGCGATCGCTGCGCTCTTTGTCCTTGTCCTTACTTTTGTCCTTCTTCTTGTGCTTGTGGGACTTCTTGGTTTCTGCTGCCCCACTGCCATTGCTCGTGCCCTTGTCTGTCGTCTTGGTATCTGCAGTCTTTTCACCATGCTTGCCAAGTGTCTCCTCTTTGTGCTTGCCACTGGAGGACGCCATGCTGCTGCTGCTATTGCTGCCCACAGAGGTGGGGGTGGCCTTACCCGTAGTGGCTGCTTGAGACTGGTGTTGAGCAGGGTTCAATGGGATTCCGACAGCCGGGCTGTCACTCTGACCAGCTCGCTCCTCCTTGGGCAGTCGCTTGTCTTTGTGCTCATCGCGTTGCTTCTCCCGATCGCGCTCCTTGTCCTTATCCTTTTTATCTTTCTTTGACTTCTTACTAGAGCTGCGCTCCTTATCCTTGGACTCCGTTTTACTTGACTTGTGCTCCTCGCGTTCCTTCGATCGCGAAGCGGGTGCCGCTGCAGCTGTGGGCTGTTCACTGGCTCCTCCCTTCTTAGGGCTGGGTGCACTCATCTCGGCCGCCTTTCCCGGCTTGGGACTGGCTGTACGCTTTACCAAGCCACTAGCTGCAGGTACCGCGGGAAGACTAGTTGTTGCCGCTGCAAGGGCTCCAGAGGCTGATGCGCTGCCTGAGCTTTGCTCGCGTTCACGATCCTTATCGCGTGTCTTGTCCTTCTTCGGCTTATCCTTGTCCCGCTCGTGTTTGCCTTCGCCGGACTTGCTCGATTTCCGGTCCTTGTCACGTCCATGACGGTCCTTCTTGTCCTTTTCCCGGGGCTTGTCTCCGCTGCTTGATTTGTCGCGTTCCTTGCTAGCCTTTTCCTTGCCATCGTGGGAGCCGCCCTTGCTGCTTACAGAGGCACTTTTAGCTTCTGGAGAGTGCTTGGAAACGGGTACCAAGGACTGGCTATTACCGGCTGTACTGCCCTTTGTGATAGGGGGGCCAAACAGAGCTGAAAATGCATTGCTCTTGGCTGGATCCTCCGCGCGCGACTTGTGCTTCTTGCCCGCGCCCGGATCCACGTTAACGGAGATGGTGCCGGCACCGCCTTTTGCCTTTACTACTCCAATCTCGTTGTTAGGCGCGCTCTCACCAACGCTTCCAACGCTGGGCGATAACGTTCGGCTGATGCTGCTGGCACCGATGTTGGCCCCAAAAACAGGAACACCGCCACCTCGCATCAGCTTAGCGCGAAACTCCTCCGACGGGGATTCAAATATGTGGGTCTTTACCTGGACGTGGTGCTGCGGCGGACCCGTGGACTGCAGCACCAGGTCGTACTGGTACATGATGCGTTTCGGTTCGTCTCTGTTTCGGAAAAAAATCTCCACTGGCAGCAGAAAGCCGGCATAACCGGACTCTTGTATGGCATACGGCGGTTCCTTAACCACTGAAATATAAAACCGAAAAGGGGGATAAAGGGGATGCGAGGGGATTACTGGCTTAGTGGACCACTTACCGCGCTTGGGCTTAGGAAAGGACTCGTGCAGCAGAAAGACCACCTTGTCCACAAAGTTGCTAATGTCCGCCTGGTTCACGCCCTTCACGTAGATCTCCCAGTCGTGGGTGAAGGCCTGCGGATGCGGTGTCTTCTTGCTGCGCAGCCTCGACGTGTGGCCAATCTCAAATTGCACCTTGACCGCCATGCCTCTGGGTGGAGCATTAAACTCAGACTGCTGGGCTGCGATCCGGTTTTCTCACAATTTCTGGAAAAGCAAACATTAAAATTGTTATCAGCGCGCCAAAAAGTTTTGCACGGTGTTATAACCCCAGTGAAGCTGTAAGTTTAAAGGGAAGCCAAAAATTGGATATCTAAACGATGTCTGTGACCATAGACTCCACCAACACTGTGCACCAGGGTGGTTCATGCGTGTCGCAAAAGAGGTGACTCCTGTCAGCAGTCCTTGTGGACGCCCGCCTTGAATAATCTTTGGGTAGGATGCCGGTAACAAAAGGCAACTAGTTTGATTACCTAAAACACAACTTTACCACCATTTTTTGTTATGTTTTCCCCAAACAAGCGGGCGCAATCTGTTATTGTTTGTGTGCGAATGTGTGCCACATTGTGCCTGCCCTGCAGCAAGCTTTCTTTCGCCCTGGTCATGTTTTCCTGCAGCCGCTTCGCCTTTCGGCTCCGTTTTATACTTACTATCGCTGATTGGTGCTCCCGCATGCAATTGTATGCTGTTTTCGGCAAAAATGCAAATAATAAAACTTGAAATTTTAAGAATTTCTGGAAAAACACACAGAAAATCCGGAATTGTGATGTTGAGTAAGTGTGACCGTCCTGAAAGCCATGCAAGATACCAGGCGGTTCAGGGAAAATATACCAGATTATACTGAATTTCGAAAACAAGCGAAAAACGAGCTTGAAGCACGGTATCCAGACAGAAGAAAACTGTTCCAAAGCAGTGAGAGAGAGCGGGAGGCAAATAGTTTGGAACAGCTTGTCCCCGAGGTCTGTTTCGAAGCGCGGTATCCAGTTCAGATTCGAAAATACTAGAAAGGTGCAAGATTTAGGAGATTATTTGAAGGTGCACTTTTAGTATTTCCATAACGCGTCGACGAAAAGAATAACAATTTTAATAAAACTGTTTGTCCCCGATGTTTGCCTCTCGCTCTGCCCTTCACATATTTCAAAGTATGAATCCCGCCACAAAGAATAATGCGTAGAAAAGTCGAATTCAGGAGTTAAAAGAGCAATATAGTCTTAAATAATGTAATGGAGGCAAATACAATACTTTGAAAATCACATAAACATGCATTAAAGAGATATGGGACGAAGAAATAAAAATGAAAATAACAATAAGAATGCAGAGGCCAATCGTAAATGGTCCATTGCATTTTGTTATGCAACTGGTACAGGTAATCGCAGCTTCTCTTTCATTATAATGGC